>OMLF01047749.1:0-15055 GCA_900302615.1 Holocentrus rufus | reverse complement strand
CGGGGGAGGTAGAGGAGGTGTAATGTGAATAAAGAAAAAAGGAGACACGGAAATGAGGCTTAAAGTCAGAGAAATGGAAAAGGGATAGAAGATTGAGAGGTGGAGGGCATGACAGCAGGTAGGAGAGGGATTGAGAGATTTGGGAGAGAGAGACTGAAACTACTTGATCAGACATTACAAAACTATAAAAAAACCAAAAAATCATAACTGTTGAACATGTAAGAGCAAGTTTTTTTTTTTTAAATCATGCATCATAGAGGGTGGAGACCTCGTATCTTTTTGTTCCAACCAAAGTCTCCAGCAGCCGACTTCATGCTAATCAGTGAAATGGCCCGCTGCAGTCTTTGGCTGGAAGGGAAACCCGCGGCCTCTGGCCCCTGCGTGGCACGCGGCTCGACGCCTCTCTGCCAGAGACGCTCCATCACCAAAGGATCATCAGTGGCCGCAGCCCTCTGTGTGAATATGTGCCCGGCAGTAATGTGACTGATGGATGGTCAGTCCAAGCGGCGCCCTAATTACTGCAGAGTTCTTAGTCATTCAATATGATTAAAATATTTTACAGTCTCACTTTCACCTCTTCGCCTTATCAGTGGATCAGCAGTATGGCTTATTAGACCAAAGCCTATACTAACACTTAGAGAACAAATTAATCATCCGATGCATGAGTGTGTGTGTGTGTGTGAGAGAGAAAGAAAGAGAAAGAAAAGCGAGTTATTCCTCCACTCAGGTTATCACCAGCCTGTACTATATTAAATGGCCAAACCAGGTGTCACACCAATCTTTTAGACATCAATTTTCACATCTACCCTTTATTTACCGTGTCATCATTCAGATTCAGAAAACTTTATTGATCCCTGCAGGGAAATTGCATAATAAATAACTGAAAAAAATAACAGTTTCCTATTTACACCAATAGATTACTAGCATAAAAGCTTACATTTTTTGTCTCTCAACATTAAGCTGCTCTACTGTATTTCATCATAGTAAAATTACAGTGTAGTGGAGAAAAAGAGTCCGGCTCCTGGGATGTTGATGAAAGCGGCTGACGAGGGAGTGTCTTCTTAAGCTCCAGCCACTCCGGCGCTGCTGGGCCGTTCTGATAAGCCACGTGATTAAAAAAACGCACGTGTCAGGCCGCCGAGCGTCTGACTGAGGGAGAGGCTGAGGATATTTGGACAGGCTCGGAGGCAGGCTGTTGTCGGGTAGAGGAGCGCAGACAGGGAGGAGAGGAGGCAGAAGCTGAACTGTCTCCCAACCTCCCAGAGAGAGAGGAGCAGGGCGGTCAGGCAAGAAGTTAACCAAATGAGCGCACACACACACACAAAGAAAGAAGACATGCCATGAACTGTGAACATGCATACACACATCCCTTCCCTCTGTCTCTCTGTGACAACACACACACATACAGTATGAATACATGTACAGGATCCTGGATCTATCACTTACTCAACACATTTCAGTCCGGCCTCGCAGTCGGACCGAGATGCGCCGGCCGTGCAGCTGAACCCCCGCCAATTCTCTGTGTCACGTTTCTCATTTCTATTTAAAAAAAACAGGCCCAAAATATAACTCTGGCTATTGTGATAAAAATCTCTGCGATGTTTCAGTGGGATGTATCAGTTATAGCTGATATCGTTTTTGGTATTTGTTGACATTCGGTTATGTTAATTGTTTCAAGTCAGTTTGAGTCAGGCTGCAGCCACGGTTTTAGCCCACGCTGTATCATTATCATACATTTTTATCTCTGCTGTGATTTTGTCAGTCATACCGACAGAATGGCATTCTTTTCAATTTCTTTCTCAAATGAAAAAAAAAGGGAAATGAATGGGAAAGAATGGGAAATCTTATTTGTTGTCATATACGTTCAAGGTTGAAATTATATTTCCAGTCACCAGCAATAGTACTATCAATAATTCTTGTTTAATAATTCTTGTTTACTATCAATAATTCTGCAGTGGCAAATGATCCCCATTTGGAGCTCTGTGATTGTGGAAGGTAGAAGTATGCTGATCATAGCAAAAGCACATGACCACAACATATGTAAACAAATGTTAAAGTGCACAGGAAAGCTTAGGCTTAGCTTATACTTGTATCTTTGGTTGCACAATGGAAACATACGAAACAACAATGTATGACTCTCCTTGAATACATAAAATGTCTTTACTCTATACCCACCAACCAATCATGACTTCTAATCCTACAAAGGAAAACATTTGTTTCCTCAATGTCAGGCTGCTGGCACATAGCTGAAAGAAAAGAAGTTTAGTTGAAGCTGGGGTTACACTCAAAACACATAGGCTGTCATTTTATTCTGTAATGCAGTGAACCCCATTCAAGTTTTTGGCATAAAAAATGATTTGTCAATATCTATTTCACAACACATGAACAAAATTATCCTTGTGCATGCCCTACATAGATGTGCGACTTGTGGAATTTCAACAAAGAGTTCAACGAAGAGGCAACTTTTTAACCTGTATTCAGCTCACGGAACCTTTCCAGAACTTCTCTTATTTTTATCTCATTGTAGTGCTAATAAGATTTGACAAAAGACACCTCTAAACTAACTTTAGGGTTTGCCAACACCAGACAGTCTTTCACAAGGTAAAAAATTTGATGCTTTTGTTAGGCAACCTTAACATGTCTGGCTCGTTCATTCAACCTTCATTTTTAAGTCTTAAAATGAGTTGCTGAGGATTTGATAAGCTAAAAGTGCAATGGAAGGCTTTTGTTGGCAAAGCTGAAACCCACACAGCAGTCTCGTCATTGGTGAACTTTTCTGAAAGTGACAATTGCAGCAACATTTAAACATTTGGCCTTTCTTCATCTCTAATCCAGCCTCCCACAAGTCTTATGCAGACTGCTGGCTATCATCCAGCCTTTGGCTTTGTTTTTCATTTTTCTCTCTTACTATCTCTCCATTTAAGTCTCCTTTTCAGGATGAATAGGAGACTTAAATGGAGTATTCTATTCATCCTGAATGTCTGAAGAAAAAAGTTTGAGTTAGACTGTATGCAGCTGCTTTCAGCTCTCAGCTACAGGGCTTTTCTTTATGCAGTACCTTTATGTATAACCCTCACTGCGTTGTCACTTACTGCATGCACAAACACACCTAAACTGGTATTTTTCTCAACACTAAAGAATCCTGTTGTTGAGCTGACACACACAACCATCTGATTTACCGGTACTCCAAATTTATTCATATTGTGATTTGAGAGCCCTTGATATGATACCTGGAAGTATTGATGTAACCGATATCATTCTAACCAGTGGTATGCTTACATAATGAACAAAAGTGCATTCAAAAAGCCTTTTCTTAATAAGCCTTAATTGAAATCCTGTACATGTACTGCAAATCCACTCCCTATTAAAATAAAGATCAAACACATAAAAAGGATGGGGGATAGACAAAAATTGAGCGCTAATTTTAAAGGTGTATGTATATTCAGAAGTGAGTACTTCTGTAGATACATTTGAGGCTTTGGAGAGTCACCAGATTTTCAAATTTAATGGACAAAAAGTTCTGTCCGAAGCTCGGAGACAGACCTCTGAAACTGCCAGATGCACCCAGCAGAAGAGAGAGAGTGGGTGAGAGGACGAGAGCGACAGATTGAAAGAGAGATGTCCTGTTCTGAAGATGTCTGTGGGAGCCCTGCCATTAGTCTCACTCTCCCTGGACGTCGGGGTGAAAGGATGTATGTGCGGCTCTATGAGTGGAAACAAGTGAGGGCTCCCTTCTCACGGGAGACTGCAAAGGTTAAGTGCTGTCGGCCGGCAGGAGAATGGTTGTTCTGTGGTGAAGTTTGGTTGAGATGGAGGGTAGGGAAGGTTGTGAAACCTTGTGCATTTGCTCATCTGCCTGTGTGTATATGTGTGTGTTGTGTGCGTATATCCATCCTAGTAAATTGGGCATACAAATATAAAAGCTAAACCACAAAAAATAAATAAATTATTGACAGTAAATACATTTACATTTACGTTACATTCTGGGATTCCACCGAGTTTTGATAAATCTTTGAAATTCCAGAGTTTAAAGGATATTTACGGTATTTTTGAACCGGGACCCTATTTTCCCCTCTGTTTGGGTCTGAATGAATTCCAGAGTTTAAGTTGGGCCTGGTTGCATTCATGGGACAAGTGTTATGACGCCTTTATGTTTTTCTATAAATAGTACCACCTTTGGCATGTTTAAAGAAAAAAGTGGAAATTTATAAGCTTGTTTAGACTCCACCTTCATCTGCCTTGCCAGTACATTATAAATGGGTCCTGGTGATATTGTCAGCTACTTGCTGTAATAACACGTGGGCTTGGTGCTACAAGGTGCTTTCATGGTCATCAAGTGTGCTTTTGTGGTAATTGTTGCTTCTAAGAATGTGCCAGCTTAATCCACTTTTACTTGGAAATCACCAACAAATGGTACAGGAAGTGCAGGATTGAGCCATTACTTCAAGGACTAAGCCTGCCTTTTATATTTCCCTCTGTAGAATTTTAGGTACCTGTGACTGTGTTTTCCCCACACAGCTCTGAGTTGGCAGATGCCTGACTAACTCTGAGCTGGCATCTTACTGGCAAGCAAAAAGTACAACAGAGAGGAAAGTGTGCCAATGGCAGAGTAAAGGCTAAAAGAAGAGGGTATCACCAGGTAATAAATACAGAGATCAGAAACTTTTTCAGGCGCTGGCCCAAATGAGCTTCTGGCTAACTAGTTGTCTATTGTATAAGAAAGGTGAAGGGCAAGCAAGTTGCTCTGTTTAATACGATCTAATCAGCAGCAGTAGGAAGTAAGGAGAAAAGAAAACACAACACTACATTTGCTTTTGGGGCTTTGCATGTTTAACCTCGTGTGCTAATGTAGCAGGTGGGGATTCACCAATGACCCCGATGTCTACTGTGGTATGTAAGTTTAATAGGAACCATATCCATACAAAATATAGCATAGCCCTGGGTGATGACGTGCTGCAGAAGCACAGTATGGCTTTATCTGTGTATAATGTGGTTTTAGTACTGAGACAGACACACACAGACATGCAGCGGAACAAATGGACTAGGAAGGAGGTCTCCTCCCTAGTCAGTAAAGGCCATTGATGTGTATTTATATGTATGGACATGCCATTCCTTTAAATACATTGGGTATGAAACATGCCACATATACAGTACATATACAGTATATATGGGTTTTTTAGGGAGAGCAAATCAAGTAAAAGATGCAGGGAATATAACATTACCAATACCAGTCAAAATTTCTTTTGAGATCTGTTAGCAGCCAGCACTGATATTGAGGATTAGGTTTGAATGGGATTTCAGTGCCAGTTCACTTTATACAAACCTTTGATCTGAAAGCACACATTTTCTGTGCCTTATCAGTCTACCACACAGAATGAGAGACTTGGATTTGGATACTTTGGAGACTTGGATAAAGAAGCTTATTTGAGTCACAGCTTTTGATTCGATTTTTTTAACATGCACTCATAATTCTTTTAAGTCTATCATGTCCAACTTGCTACAATGTTTTCAATGGTTAATACATGGTTATATCTATTGTACAAGGCACTGATTATCCCTCATTTCAGGTAATAATCATTTGGCAACCTTGACATCAGTTTATGATTTGAGTAAAAGTAAAAAACACCTTTTGCGACTTTTCTAAAGCAGGTCATAACAGGACATACCTGTTCATTTTTATTACACTTATCGATGCCCCAAGAGCCAAATTCTCTAGGGTCCTGCCCCTCTGGTTGGGCTGCAGGGTCAACAAGGTTGCAACACCCCTGAAGCACTTATGGCCAAAGTATCTTACTCAGTGAAACTTAAGCAGGTATGGCCACACAGGGGATTGAACCTTCATATCAGCTTACTGACCACAGGATGTTTCCATCCTGTAGTCAACTCATGTAATCAAATCTCACAGGTGCAATCTCACAGGTGAGCTACAAGTATGGAAATAACATCTTAGTGTTTTTCAGAGGGTCATCTCGGTATACACAAGCTGTCAAACCGTGAACCAGATGTGCTAGAGTAGGAGAGTACCATGCCGCTCCACTTCTGTCAGCAAAAACAAAGAAAATAAAGCTAAATTAGGGACGTGTTCACCAAATTTGGATGACTGTTTCCAACAAATCTTGGTTGAGCATCCCTTCATGGCCACAGCCTGCTCTTTGTCAATACTTAGATGATGATAATCCCACATTTTGAAGCACACAGTGCCTCAGAGATGGTTCCCGGAATATGGCGATGACTTAAGTTTATTCCAGTTGTCCAGTTTCCCACAAATGCAGGTACTGTTTTTTCACGGTGGTCATTGGTTAAGCTCTCCAACAGCAAAGTGCTTAAGAGTGTGTACATCCATTATAGGATTCTCTACTTCTGGCTTAGTTTAAAGAGACACTGAAAAATTGATGTTCTTTCCTGCCAAGTAGGTGATTTCATGGTGGATGGTCCTCAAGGCAAGGAACTCTTTCATGTCATCAAGCTTGAGCTGCTGCATAGCTCTGGTTTCCCAGGAATTCAAACACAACTTTAAGAAATATCTGGCCGCTGCAAGAGGAACATTTTAGATAGAGGTGATCATTGCTCTTAGAAGAAGGGTAGTTCATATAGACAATGAGGATGTCCAACCAACCTCTAGTTGGTTGAGGCTGAGGCTGCTTGGCAGGAAATACTGTAGAGTCTAATGGCTGTTGGCACAAAAGAGGGCATAAAGCACACCATGTTGCACCTTGGGGAATACGATGGAGGCTGGTGGAGCTCTGCAGCTGCATTTTTTTTTTTTACCGGAGAAGGGATGGGACATGTTGTCTAGGATAGAGTTCAATTTAATCCTCACCTCAGCTGCTGTGTCCAGGCTGTCCATACTCAACTTGAGATAGAGCCGCCCTTTTTTTATGTTGTTTCTCCTTTCTGTCTCCTCTCCATTGGTGCTGCTTTCCCAGCACACCACCACAAAGAACAGTGTGCTGGCCACAACTGATTTATAAAACATGTGAAGTTGTCTGTTGCCTGATGCAGGCAAACAACAGAGGCCCTGAAACAGAAAACAGAGGCACCTGAGCCTGCTCAAGATCTGCTCTGCCTTCTCTTGTACACCATCTTAACAGTCCAGTTTGCTGTTGACATGCACCCCTATATACTTTTATGACCACACCATTTCCACGCCCTTTCCCTGGATAGTGACAAGTGTCAGTGGCTTCTTGCTTCAGAGTGTGTGTGGGGGGGCCATATGCAGCTGTAACATTTGCATACAGCAGGCCCTGTGTCTTGTCCGCTATCCAAGATGAGGCACTAGCATGAAGACACTCAGATCTTTAATCTGTGTTATTTATATGATGATGATGCATACATCAGCTGAGGGCAGGATGCAAATAACAGGAAAGGTGGTGTGTGAAATATCTGGCACCAGGTAACATGACCACACACCCAGCAGTTCAATTACTGGATGGTCAACACTAACTCGGTTACAAACACGAGAGCTAACAAAAACAGCCAGGCCCCCTCCTTGCATTTTAATACTGTATCTTTTCACATGCATCATTTGGAAACCCTTCATCATAATCACAGGCCCAATGTATTGGGATACATCACTGGTGTGCTCATTGGATCTTAACAAAGGAGAAATCATCCATCTTGGTGTGAGATTGCTCACCATGAATCCATGACAATAGATGGGGGTTAAAGTTCAGATCCCCTTTCTCTCTCTTTCTTTCACTTTCACCCCTGTTCTGACCCCTGACTCTTTGGATCCAAGCAGTCTGCAGGCTCCAGGGCAATCAGCTGCTACAACGTATTTTCCTTTGCTGGTTGTGAAGCAAGAAAGTGATAAAGTACCACATATAGAAATAGATAAAAGAAGAATGAGAAAGAAATGTTACCTTTCAGCATTCTTTGCGTGCTTATAAAATAAAAATAATAGAATACTACAAAGGTGTGCAGGAAATGTTGCAACTGGCATCCACTACCACATCAATATCTTGAATTACCTATAATACCAATACTGTAGATGCTTAAAAAAATAGTTTTAGTAGTCAAACTGTATTTTTATAAAGTTGCAAAGTGCTGGCAGCTAAAATGCACAAAGCAAGCACATTAAAGAACAATTTTCTGTAATGCTGTATTAAAGATCTCAAAGCACAGTTGAAATGCTGAGAGACCTTGTAATGTCAAAACAGTACAGCTACACAGATATGGTATGGGTTTGAAAGACCACTCAGCGCGAGAATCAAAGACTAAAGAGATGTGTTTCCATCAGCTGTATATGTTAATTTGCCGTTCAACAAACGCAAACTTTGACCTTTGAATTCTTGAAGAGGAGACAAGAGGATAAAGTCAGCAGTCAAGTCCATCATGATAGCAGATTGTTTTATAAGGTTATAACCTTGGCTATAATCACTGTAATCTGTAAGCCAGTGGAGACTTATAGCATGAATGTTGATGCTTGTATATATAGACAGGAAACAATAGTGAATAGAGAGAGGAGAAGTGGAGAAGGAGTGAATAGAAAAGAAAGATCAAGTAAAGTCAGTACTTTTACTGTTAATGTTTTATTTAATGGGCTTAAAGTGATAGTTCGGAATTTAACCCATATAGTGGTATTTGGTAAGATGTCCTCCAAGTTTGGCCTTTGTATAATACAGTATTTGTGTGCATGTGTATGTGGTTATAACATGCAAATAGTTCTTTTTAAATTCTTTCTTACCAATAGTTATTTGCACTATGTTGTGCGTTTGTGGATGTTTCTAACGGAAAACAGACTATGCATCTTTTGAAGCTCGGATTAGGAAGGAGCAGGGATCCCCAATTACTTTGACAGTAGTGTTGAGGGACCTGGCATCTGTCTATTTGGGGGTGAATGAATCTGGAACTGTGTGGACTTTGTATTTCGGGCGGAATGTAACAACTCTGGATGTAGGACAGGGGAGGGACCTGGCGTCTCTGGAAGTAGGTCTGGAGGAGAGACCTGACATCTTTGGAAATGGGGTGGAGAAGTGTAAGTCTAAAAGGGGAGGAGAGGGATTCTGGCTTCTGAAGAGAGGAACGAGGTGAGCCCTGACATCTGTGGGAGGAGATCGTAGGGAAATCCGGACATTCATAGAGGGGGATAGAGAAGGGCCTTGATCTCATCTCTCTGTGTCAGGACTGAGAAAAATCCCACCTACTTTTCTTGTATTCCTCTCAGAAATGGACATTAGATGGAGTTTGAAAAGGCCTCAGTTCTCTTTGGTGAAGACAAAGACGATGACTGATTTTCTTGATCTTCGCAACCCATTTTATTACATTTGACAGCTATTTTTCAAGACTGTGCGTTCCTCTGTACTTTAGCAAGAAGTTTCACACCCTTTTTATTTAGACGTGATTTGATTAATGTGCATATTTTTGTAGAGAAGATTGACGCATTAGGGATGAGTGCACATCAGTGTTGTTACCTATGACGATATGATGATGAACATCTATACATAGAAAAAAAAAAAAAAACGGCCCAAACACAGTTGTCAGCATCACACAGGCCACGAAATATTCTTAAGCTTTAACTGGTTAACTCATGTTTGTAATATCTTAAACTCCTCATAGTAAAGCATCAGAAATCATTTCAAGCCACAAGAGCGCTACACATATGTAACACTGGATGCTCTGGCTCTTCAGAAGCGCAATGAAGAGCAGGACTTATCAGTGATAAGAGGAGCAGTGGAGGACATGCAGCATTATTGAGAGGAGCACTGGAAGGGTAGGGTTCTTGAAGTCAAGTGTGGAAGGAACAGGCTCATGAGAAGTGAGAAGTTATACTGTGATCGAGTATGTGGTCTTCTAGTATTTTAACAGTATCATCTTTCTGCATAAGTTCTCCTCTGATTGCAGCAAACTCCCATCATTCCTGTTCCTGTTGCACTTAAACACTCTGCAAAATATGCCTTTGTTTGAGAGTCCTGCAGTTAGTTGCTCTTTTCTGAAAGATCCTGTACTGTAGAAGCAAATCTTTTATTTAGTTTGTTCATGTCAGAGGAATCTAGCTGTTCCTCTTGTGCAAATCTTACCAGGTTTTTGCACGTGGTCTTGAGAATGTCAGGGTGTAGACTGTGCTTGTGGTGCCGAATGTACATGAGCAGATGAGCGCTGGCCTCTGCTCGTTGAGTTTGTGTGTGTTCCCTGGCCGAGGCAGATAATAGGCTGCTTCCTCGCCACCAGTGTGACTAATCCCATGGACCATATGTCAGCAGCACGTCAAGCCCAGAGCCAGAGCAGCAAAAGGACAGAGCCATGCAGGACAGGATAACGTAGACACACTGTGCAACCATATGTAAGGAGTCTTTGGGCTTTGGGGTTTTTGATTCTTTGAAGTTGAGTGAGTGGTTGAGTGTAGGCAATCTTGTGCACTGTCTTTGTCTGGTTGTGAATTTCCTTAGGAGTTGAAGAGCTTTGGTTGCTATGCAAAAATGAAGTGGAATACTGGTCAGTCTCTGTAACTAGACAAGAAAAGACCAGTTTCACTCAGCTACAAAGTTACAGTGAGTTTTGAAGAGAGATGAGGAGAGAATATAGAATAGGAGATGTGGAAAGAGGGACAGAGATGCAAGGACAGAGAGTTTTAAGGTGCAGAGGGAGATGGCACACCAGACAGGGCCGCACAGCCATGTTGGCTAACTGAAACCTGCTCTCTTTCCAGGAGACAGCAGCGAATGCAGGGAGGAGGCGGCGGCGGTGGCGGAGGAGGGAAGAACCAAATTCAGCAACTACAGCAGCAGTCACCACAGCACCAGAGGGATCAGACCCAGCAGCAATCTCCAAACCAACAGCAGCAGCAGCAGCAGCAGCAGCAGAGTTTAACGGAGCAGCTGGGAGAAAACAAAAACAATGGTAGGCCCCCTCGTCAGCATCAAGGAGTGCACGGGCAGCGCCAAGGAGGGCCGCCGCACCACGGGTACAGCCAGAACCGCCGCTGGCACCACAACCAGAAGGGGCCGGGGCAAGGGCACGGACAGACAAAAGATAAAGGACCACCATCCAGAACAACCAAAGAGAAAGAGACTGAGAATGTAAAAGTGAGCGAGGAGCAGAGCAGAGCGCCTAAAGATTGCGACAGCAAGAGCCCCAGCGAGTCGCCCAAATCCTGGTCGACGGCCAACCAGAGCACCTGCCCAGATCTGGAGTCTCCCAGCCCACCAGGAAGCGGGAAACGAGACGAGGACCAGTCGGGGGAGCCCAAAATCAGCTTGCTGCAGTCGTCAAAGGAGAGGCTGAGGAGGAGACTAAAGGACAAGGTAGAGGAAAGCCGCTTACTGCCTGTCAATCAGCATTAGGGCAGTAAGGACATGTGCACACACATCACACGCAGCCATGGCGTCTTGTAATTACTTTCATTATGTTATATATCATTCATACTCAGACGTGCAGGCACAAACATGCTCATATTAGACTGATACTTGCTTTAGCTTATTCTATCACTTTGCTTAGTTATTTAGGGCACACTCAGACTGTTTGGTGGTAGGGAGGAGAGCACGTGTTCTCACTGTGGAGGTGAAGCAGCCGAAGCAGCATTACATAGAAGTTTATGATGCTTTCCACTGTGTGCACTAAACTCGCTCGATGGCCGACTGTGTTGCTGCTCTCTGCTTCCCCTCTGCAACTAACTCACCGCCACCTGGTGTGGTTTGATTTGATAACGCAGAATCCCCCTGCAGGCAACGAGGCAGGGATTCATAAATCTGTCCTCGAAGACAGCAAAACTCACGGAAAACTGACAGAAATGTTGCATGTTCAGAAGAAACTCTGGGGACATGGTGTGAATCCTGTCCATAATCTTGTAATCTAATCGTAAACTTGTGTTCAGTTCAGGGCATATTCAGACTGCTCTTTTTTATGAACTCAAGCAAAAGAAAACATTAAAACATTTTATTTTGCTACTTATTTAAGTAAAGATAGGATAGGGATAGCTCAAAACCATAGCATAACTTACGCCATGTGCACACTAATTATTTTCCGTCCACATTCCACACTATTGTTACACTTAAATTTATGGACTAGACATGCGTAGTAGTCCAAATCTGATGGAGCAACGGCACAAATTTACGTTAACAAGCGATATCAACAACACTTCTCCATTTACATCCATCATTGCATTACTGTACATGAAGCCAACAATGTCATATAGCTTTAAATATCAACACAGGAGTCAGACAGGATCGGGTTTCTTAGTGTATTGAACTGTGGCTCCACAATTTAATACCTATCACCACAGTTTCACCTTGATCAGAGAAAAATGCCTTTATTGTGATCACTGGAGTGGTTTCTACTGTATCCTCCTCGCTCCCCGCTCCTCCCAGCTGACACACACAGCTGTTCCTGTGGAGGTCCCTACATGATAAACATAACGAAATTTTCCATTTTTCCGTTCTCACTGTCCACAATAAAACGCTGACCCCGGTGTTTTTAAATGTATCCACTTGGGAGAGCGTTTTCCAAAAGCTCAGTGGACGAAAATGCTGTTTTAGTGTGGACGGAGGGACAAAACTGAGAAATTAAGATGTGTTTTCAGATTTCTCCAGATTAGTGTGTTCATGGCCTTAGAATTGCTACAGGATTCTCAACGCTGACCTCGGACTTTGAGCACATCGTTCCAAATTTGTGTAGAACTAATTTTTCATGCTAATCGGGTCAAAATGATGTGTTATACTTCTCCTGTTCTTTCTTTGGGATGTGGGTACTGACAGTGTGATGCATTGCCAAAAAAATGCATCACAAGAGCACTGAACCAAGTTGGTTACATCTCAAAAGTCATTGATTGGGTTTCATATCATATTGATTGCATCATGTCTTATTGGCATGTTATAAGTGGTTGTTTTCTCACCAAGGGGGGTCTAGTCCATGTGCATGAAACACAAAGAAAGCCTCATTTATCATGTAAAATACACAAAACATTTATAAAAAGCAATTTAAATACATTCTGTCCAACACATTTTAACAGCACATTTGAGTATTGAGCACTTTTCAGTGTTTGAAATATAAACGCAGACGTAGCCTGTTATGTTAGCACACAGTATATATTACAATCAATTTGGCCAAATTGTAAATGTACACACAGCACTGTGTAGTTTTGAGCACCTTGCACCATGTGCAGACGGTGTGTAACACAAATCCTGTGAGAGAGCGAGCCGGCGTGCATCGTGTTGCCTCCTGACATCACTCAGCTGTCAATGTGTGCAGCACAAACAAATGGCCGTAACCTTCAAGTCATTTTGTTCACCAGTGACAAAACTGTAAACTAAAACAGCCGCACATGGGATTTCATCAATTCCCAGATGCTTGTGTTTTACATTCAAAGTGGATTCAGGTGAGTAGGACAGTGGAAGGTCTTAATTTTGCAGTAAACCACATCGTTCATATGTGCAGACAGAGATGTTTACAAGATGATCACATCAGGCTGAAGGTTGGTGCTGCTCTCTGCCATTTGAACTGGAGTAGTTGTAAATGTCAAGGGAGTCGGATATCTATATATCTGTGCATCCAGAGCTTCATTGTGACTTGCAGTAGACTTCTGCGGGAATAAACTGTTCCTTCGTAGTATTAATAAACATTTAATACAGGGTGTTTTTTTTTGAGATTGCGGTCTTTTATTTTGAAGGGCGTAGTCAAACTTCTGTTAAAACTGAATATTGTACCATCTTCTCTTCTTGCTCTGTATGTTCTCCGTCCCTCCCCTGCCCCCCTCAGGAGGACACGCGTGTGCACTCAGCAGGCACCGGGCAGCAGCGCATGGACCGGCTGGTGGAGCTCCTCAACAGCATGAGGAGCAACAGCAGCGGCGTGGAGCAGCAGCTGGCCTCCTTCATGGAGGAGGCGCAGTCCTCGGCGCGCTCCGAGGAGACGCTCGCCCAGGTGGTCGGCACCATCTACTCCAAGGCCGTGTCGGACCGCAGCTTCGCCACCACGGCCGCCAAGCTCTGCGACAAGATGGCGCTGTTCATGGTGGAGGGGACCAAGTTCAGATCGCTGCTCCTCAACATGCTGCAGGTGAGACGGGGGAGGGGGAGGAGCAGGTCGCTCATTTCGAATTCCCTTATGAAGTAATTTTGTTAATCTGATTGAATTCGTGGTCGGGAGCATTAGAGATGTTTACTTTAAGGGTGTCAAATTGGATTCAATATTATAATGCTTCTCTCCGTTCCATTTGCACAATCATATTTCTGGGGCGTCTGTGCAAATACACGAGACGTGACGGCGGTTTCATCTCCCTGCAGTGATTTCAGGGTGACCACCACTGGCAGATGATAGTTATCACTGGTGTCATTTAGACAAAGGCTGCCGCTCCACTTCTTCCTCATCTCTTCCTCACGTAATTTGTTCAAACAAAGACTTCAACATGACAGTCATATTAACTCCATGTAGATAATTGCAGCTGTATTTATTCAAACGATTCTATTTCTTTCTGTGAATTAAGCGTCATTTTTTGCAAATGAGCCTGCATTAACCGTCCTGTTTAAAAACGAACACTCTGACATGGCGATCACTATGCCAGTATGCACCAGTGATTCTCAACAAATCAGCTTTTTTTTTTTTTTTGTCCACAAGTCTGTGCAGCACCGACATTGAATTCCATCTCGGCTCATTTCCTGTTAGTTTCACTTTCAAATCAGAAAGTATAAATATAGCCCTCTGCAGTTATATTTGAATCAGCATCACATGAAGTATGTTATCCAAATGTGTTTGTGGAATTCAGTTTGTTCACTGCAGTGCAGTTTGATGTGGGGCTCTGAGCTGTTTGGGATTTGGAAAATATTCTGCATGTATGTCATGATAAATCGCGATCTATTGAGCCACTTGATAGTTCGTATTTTTTAAGTTTTGTATGTTTTTAAGGAAATCCTCTTGACAGTGGGTTCATTCAACCGACTGTGTGTGTGTGTGATGTTGTAAATGTCAGCGGACAAAGGAGCTAATCAGGACGCCCCGGGGAGAGAGACCCTGATTGTGTCCCCTCACCCTTTTACCCCTGCACACCACCACCACCCTCTCGTTTAGACCAAAATATCCTCTCCGCCGTTCCAAGTCTCATCGCCTCCGTCCCCCCCCACTC
>OMLF01047747.1:0-12500 GCA_900302615.1 Holocentrus rufus | reverse complement strand
CCTCAGTGGGAAGGGCGTTTCTTGTACTGGTGTGGGTGTGTGTTGCACTGTGGGGGCGTATTTTGTACTGTCGTTTGTCGAATCTAGATCTATCTGGATATACACAGAAAGGGGAAAACATGCAGCAATGGGAATGACCCGAGTTGACCCCGAGCTGATGCGCTCATGAGTTCATGTACGCGCTCTACACTGTCACTGTGCACCTGGTGCTTTATAAACTGGATTTTGCACTTGCGTAACTAATCTGAACTTTGGACATGTAGGTTTGTAGTTGTTTGTAGAATGTACTTGCAGTTACAGCCTATCTGCAGAAGATTCGAAAGAAGCTGATTGCTATCCGGAGTCACTCGCAAGCGTTATTTAGGTTTTGTCAGGTTTAACACACCGCGCAAACACAAATTACCACTCAACAAAACACACTTAAATAAAACTGATATGACCTAAACACGTAACGAATAAAAAAAACGCCAGGTAGTTGTACTTGGTCGCAATTTCGGAATATTACCGCTCGCAAAAGTCTTAAGTAAACTACAGGGGAGAGAGGGTGACGTGGGGGAGCTTGGGCCGATACGGAAATTTAGAAAGCTCAAAGCTGGCAGTAACCCCGGCTGGCTGTGAACTTTATGGTGGAAAGAGACCTACAAACGGCTCACATTGCAAGGCAAAATTGTATGTAATATTTCTTAATGTAGCATCTAATCATCTAGCAAGTATATATATATATATATATATATATATATATGCGGAGCATGGATCCACAAATTAACCGCATTTTGTTGGCGTGACCGCTCGAGGCTAACCAGGAAGATACTGTCATCAAAGAGGAACAGTGACATCAAGTGAAGCCATAAACTGTCCATTCTCGCAGCTGCAGAACTGTCTGGTTTTGCAGATAAATACTGCAAAGAAACCAACCTCGTATCGACACAAATATAGCTAACAAGCTAACGTTTTAGCATTGCATTGTGTTCACATCTGACAACACCCGGCACAGGCACACCGTAATCTGAGGGAAAATCGGAGGCTCTCACTCACCACATTAGTTCAGAATTAATAGTTTCACAGAAAACTCAATGATCGCACTGTATATAGTGCCGCTCATCAGATACATAAACTTGCGCGTCTCCTCTTCCTCGTCTTCATGTACAGAGCATTACCGCCACCAGCTTGCGAGTTTCATCTCACTGAATTACATTTGTAGCTACAACTCATCTTCCAGGAAAAGATTCCCATCTTTCATTCACTTTACTTCCGGGTGTGTTGTAGCCGCGATGTCCTCTCGTGTAACAACATACAAATTCCCTAAACTTAATTTGAGAAACTGGCTATTTCATTTGTCCAAACGTATCGACAACCATGTTTAACTTAAGAAAACGATTTGAGATATTTTAGTGTCTTTAAAGTCTGTTGGTCCATTCGGCATACCAAAAAAAAAAACAGGCTCCAATTCATGTCATATTTATGGTAAAATCACAGTTTTAGATTCGGTTGTCACCTGCTCCCTACCGCCCAACATGGTATGATTTGATAGAGGATGGCGAGCACGACAAGCAGATAACGGTTTATTAAACTGAGTGCCGTTTGGTGTGTTTGGATGTTAGCTATATATATGTTAGCTATATTTGGTATGTCGAATTGAGGGGTGGATCCGGACAACTCGTTGAATATCTGAGTTGGCGTTTACAGGGTGCGTACGCTTGCTGGTAAGCAAGGGAACATAAAACTAGCAGTTTTTTGAAGAAAGACCAGGTTTTCTTCATACAGGAGAAAACCGAACGTGCCGGGGCTACTCGAGTTCATAGGGATTGGTGGCATCCTTGAGGCCTACGTATCAGAGAAATCTCTTTTAAATATAAAACTAAGTATAAATAAGCAAAAAATGTCACTCACTATGGTGAAATTGGTATATTTCTCCCGTGCTACATCACCAGGCGCGGTGGCCAAGTGGTAAGGCGTCGGTCTCGTAAACCGAAGATCGCGGGTTCGAACCCCGTCCGTGCCTTGGTGAAGCGGTGAAGTCTACTTTTCAAGCTCTTGTAGTTCAACATGTTCGGGAGAAAGTGGCAAACGGACAAATGCTAGCATTGTACACTGGAAGTCGTTTCCAATTGTGATGTGGATGTGCGGATGAGAAAATGTCAATCCAAATGTGAAAATCAAAAGACTGAAATATCAAGTGCGTCAAAAGTTGGTGGAATTGGAGTGTGTTTACCCATCATCCCCGGCTTCAGCACTTCACGGAGCTGCATGCTCAAATGCTGCAGGCAGCAGCGATCTGGGAAAGCAGTGTGGCGGATTAACTAACCGGTGGCAGTAATCGGTCCCAGTCAACGAGAGCAGGAAGGAGCAGGTTTACATCACAGTAATGTCTGGATAGACTGAATACAGAGGCAGCCAACCTGCGCCAGCTTTAATGCATTTTGCGTTCAGTAGAAGTTTTTGAGGTGAGTACAAGCGATCACTCCCACGCAGTCAGATATATATGCAGTGTTGGGTCAGATTACTTTGAAGTGTAGCCTGTTACCGAATACAACCTACATGGCAATTTTTGTAATTAGTAACTTAATTCATTGGATTAATAATAATAATAACCTGAAAACTTTTGGATTACTACAAAAGCAAACATTGAAGCAAGCATTGAAAGTATTATACATTATACTAAAAAAATGGATGTAGCCATAAAAAAATGAGTCACACAAATATTCTTTTTATTCTCTTCATCTAAAAACATTTTTAGTGCACATAAAATTCACTTTGCATGTGGGATATTGCCATGAATGGAAGGCTGTTTGGAGGGATTGCTGCTGCTTGAAACTTCCATCTTGACTCAGCACTGTTCTTTTTTCCCCGCCACAAAGTGGAGCACTTGTCTGAAACAACCCCATATATCAGATATGCTTCTCAAAAATCATGAAATAAAGTTTCATAATTTTAAAATTGCCATGTTTAAAGACATATTCAAAAATGTAATCCTGTTTACATGTAATCCATTATTACCTGAACCTGCATATAGATCAATTACATGCTACACTAGGCTGTAGGGTGTCATTTACTTCTGTCACCACGTTTGCTTTTGTTGAATGCATTGCTGTTTCTCATGTCACACTTCTCCCAGATTCCTGTGCCATTTCCCTTTTCCCACAGCACTTTGCTTTCTTAAGTTTGTAGGGTTCGACTGTATGAGTTTGTAGTGGCTGATATCAATAGCCAATATTTTAGTTTGGTCACTTTTTGGCGAAAAACTGTATTCACTGTACTGCACTGTATTCCTACCAGAAGAAAGGACAAGCCTCTGAAACAGTGTTTCGACTCTAATTGTGGTTGTTTTGGGTTCCACAAGCAAAATGTTAAAGAGTGAATGTGCCACTCATTAATCACAGGAAGTTGTGTTTCATCTAACATGGCGAATTGGTCTACTTTACTTTTTGCCCCCCCAGCTCCTACAAGAATGAAAACATAAATGTCCCAAATCTCTGCATGGTCTCCCAGTATGAAAGGTAGTTTTAAGAAGCTGTGTGACCCACCATGTTGTTGCTGCTGTTGTCGGTGATAAGTTCAGTGTGTCAGAGGATGGGCCTTTGCTGGTGGGTTGAGTTGTATGGAAACCTATCAACTGGCCTACAAAGTCCCAGTTTCTGGTTCATAGGATCTCCTAGTCCGACACTTGAAGCTGCATCTCCACACACTGTTCTGGTTGTTGTGGTTGTTCAGCAGAAGACAGGGAGAATGATGCACAATGTTCCATATTAACCTAGATGTCAATGGAGTGGTCACTCTATTATGGAGGGGGAATGGTTGATGCCACAGGCACATTTTTTATGCTTTATATCTTTAGGTAGGACAAAGCTACACTGGAGCAAGACATTTTCCCCTCTGTACGTCCACTGGTTTGGTTCCAATGGGTAGCACTTCGTGTTAGCTTAGCATAAAGACTTGAAGTCTACAGGAGTCATTAGCTTAGCTCTGTCAAAGGCAACTCCAAAAACTATTTACACAGTGTATTGTATGTTTGAAATACATGTCTTGGAAATTTCTTTAAAAACAAGAGTTGGATGGTAGGAACTATAACCGCTGGACACAAATGTTCAAAGCAAAGATGAGGTAGTGCCGAATTGTTTCATGGAAAGCAGTTTGAAAGAAAAAGCCTCTAAAACATTTAGACCAGCATGAGACAGTAAAATTCTCTATTCAAAGCCTTAATAATGAAATTCTTTGAGGTGTGTTAGCAGCTCCTTAAGGCAGTTTGAGGCAGGTGTCAATGCAAGTTCTACAGACGGCCAGCCCTAAAGCTGGTGGGCAAAAAAAAGACAAATCTCAACCATATCAGCAGTGGAGGATAGTGACCAATGACCAGTGACAAGTAATATATCAATGTAACTATGTTAATTTTCTATTTACTTGAACCAGAGTACATTTAAATATAATCATCTACTTTGTTAACTCTGGAACTGTCCAAATTCAGCCTCAGTTGAATTTAGACAATTCCCCCACTAGTTGCTGCTGCTTGTGGGAAAGTTGTGTGTTTTGTTTCATTTGTAGGTTGCCGCCCCTGCTGTTTTGCCTTACGGCTAAAATATAGTAGTATCTAATATGGTGTAGTTTGCTCGACCTGCTTCCAGGCTAGCCTGAATTTGTCTGTTTATTGCCACTAGTATGGAGGCAGTCGCACAAACTCCTGATTAAAGCTCCTGTAGGTAATGTTTTTACTTCACAGTTTAGACAAATCACTATCATACACAAAATCTTAGACAAACTAGATGCACTGGGAAAAAAAACCTGACCTTCCGGGCCACTCCTTGGGCTCTAACCTCATTTGTTAAAATCCATCTGGTCCCCATCTAAACAACCAATCAGTGAAGTCATGTCTTGTGCACACACAACATGCACTGCTGCTGTGTACACTCACTTCCCTGACTTAGCTTAGGCTCACCAGTTCTTAATCCCCCATTGTATCGGTATTGGAGGCACATTCACAAGTGTACACGTGGTTGGAAAGAACTTGGAGAAGGTACTGAATCTCAGGTGAGTGTTGTTTGAACTGTTTAAGTTAAAATTTCTGACAAAACTCCACTCATTCTACAAAGTCACTTACAGCCACTTTAATGTGGGTTTGGCTTTCTGTATGTATATTGTATTGACTGTCCTTTTATACTGGCAAACCATCTGTAGCGAGTTGTTTATGTTTTGGCCTTTTTTTTTCCTTTGTGGATCCTGAATGGGGTGTAGCCGTTCTGACAGGGCAGGGAAGGATAGCTTCGAGGGTGCCCTTTTTTGAATCACCAGCATGTTGGAGAGTTAAACTTGCACTTAACCCTTGCTGATCACCTTTTTTTCCCTGTGAGATCTGGACACAAACACGTTTCATGTGGTGCATTGGTTGGCTTCTTCTATCAGTAATTGCAGGGAGAAGGACTTACTGGGGAGTGTGAATTTCTATTTTAAATGTTGGGCAACTTTGGGTAAGCTCAAACAAATAGCTTTATGACTGGATGCTGCCATGAAAAATAACAATATTAGTAATTTTATTCATTCAAGTGCCTATTTAGAAAAGTATATTTTACAGAGGAAGATTTTGTTGCTCACGATGATCTTTTCTTTGTCTCATGAGAAATACAGTAAATGATCTTCTTATTTTGAGATTACTTAAGTCTCGCCTGTTTCTTCTAAGACCCCCCTTAGGAGAAATAAGGAGCAAAAGAACAGATCAAACTAAGATAAATTATCTTGTCCAATTTGAGATTGACAGGAGAAGCACATAGATGGTATATAAAGATGGACGATGTGTCTCCACTTCCTCCCACTGTATAAAAGCGAAGCCAAAATATTGCGATTATGAGCGCTGCCATCTTGCCCTGGTGACGTCATTTGGAGCCAGAGTCTGCGCAGTAGAGATCGGGGAATACGAAGCACACGCCTCCTGAAGTTTTGAGCTAGCCTAGCGGCTCCAATCTTAACCGTCATTGCCACTGGTTGTACTACGACTGAAGGCTTGTTGATAAGATAGATACAACAAGTAAAAGTCAAGGTTATGGAAAGTTAGTGTTCATGTCCTCTCTACATTCCCACATACACTTCCAGAGCAGAAGTCCACAGGTGCCAGCTCTGCGACAGCTTCACTCAGAGCAGCTGTCAATCACAGATGTCACATCCCCTTTTTATAGCATCAAATAAGTAATGAAAACCAAACTTATCAGAAAAATGAACACTTGAACATGCATCAGCATGATAAGAACTACCGGTAATGACGGGAGCCATCTTTCATAAAAATTTATTTGATGTGTAGTTTGATTTTTTATTTTGGCCCATATCCCATGCGCTAACATGGAGGTGGCGGGGTTTATGACCTATACTGCAGCCAGCCACACATTTTGGCTTCATTTTTGTCAGATTGTCGATCTTTACATACAGTCTATGGAGAAGCACAAGAAAAGCAGGAGTTCTTATGCTGCGCTCACATGCTTCTCAGAGTTTTCTCCTTAACATTATGGACCAATAAGTAGACAAAGAGGAGACTTTTTTAAGACTTTAGCTATACTTTACTGAGATCTCAATATTGTCTAACTTTGGTCTGATGAATGACTTTGGGGCAATAATTTGAGAAACACATGAGAAAAGTGTGTGGAGATATAAATGCGACATGAAAAAGAAGCTATTGCAATGCACAAAATCTTTATTAGAAATTTAAAAGAAATATGAATAAACATTTAACAATTCCACCCAAACCAGATGTGCACTGAAAAGGGAAATTTAAAAAAACATGAGCTGAACATACCTGCACTGTTTTTTCTACATTCACTCAGCTGTGATGCACCATCACATTAAGAGCATCAGTGCCACAGCTACATAGAAACCAAGTTATGTATGTAGAAAATTGACATGAACAAAAATTAACTTTAATCACAAGTAGTAGTATGATCTTTTTTCTTTTCTCTCTGATGTTTATTGTCTGGAATTTTGACACAATGAAAGACAGCTATGATTTTTACAAAATTAACAAAACAAAGTATTTAAATTTTTGCCAAGCTGTACAAATCCAGGCCTGAGGTCCAGTTCTTAGAAGCAGATCTTGAAACAGAATCAAAATGTTAAAATAAACAGTTTTAGAGCCACAACCTGCACTGAAACAAAACCTAAGACAGACAGTGACAGAGGTGGACCATACCAAAGAATCACTGCTTAGATTCAGCTGCATGGTGTAGCTATCATAGCGGCCTGCCTGTTGCAGCCTAACTTAGCTTCTTGGCAACTTCGAAATATACATTTTTTTAAAATCTAGTTTCTTTGCTTTTACTACTGATGTTGGTATGGAGACAGCTCCACAAACCACTCAGAGTTGGTCTTCTATCAAAAAATTACCTCGGTGGAGGAAATAAAATTTTTTATATAAGTTGGAAGCAGCAGTAACGGCATAATTCTCATTGTTTTCAATTTCAACTTGGTTAGGTTAAAGATGCAACACCACACTCATCAACATCATTTCAGCATGAAAAGACCAATCAGAATTATCAGAATCTAATAAGGCGGGACTTACATCTGCAACATCTAGAAAGGCAGCCCGCTCGTGACCTAGAAACCAGACTAAGCAATATGCTGTCCAAGCAGAGTGTTACACTTTGTGTGTGTGTGTGTGTGTGTGTGTGTGTGTGTGCATGTGTGAAACTTACTCAGAAATGTTTTTACTTTACCCTGGTCAAGCATCTTGTTCCCTTCAGGACAATTTCCATGTCGTCCAAAAGCAACCGTGTTCATGCAGTCCTCAGTGGAAAAAGTCCTCAAAGATTTCATGCTGTGAGGACTGGTGAATTGCAGAACGTCTTAGGGAGGAGATGTAGAGCTGACAGCCTGGATAGAGCTCTTGCTGACCTTTGGCTGAAGCAGGTGTTTCCCTGGATGCTGTGAGGTCCTGCTCTCCATGATTACAAAAGGTCCACACATGGCTTTAACTTGGTCCATGCCAACAAAACAGACATTTATAAAAATGGATCAGTCCTGGTTACAAAATCACATCAACATATATAACGTACATACATACATATGTGTATATATATGGAGAGAGAGAGAGCACATCTTCCAGGAATGGGGGTGCTTTATAGGATAGAGCACACCAGGCCCAGGTGCAGCTCATGCAGCCAATGACGACCCCATCCCTGCAACACAAAAGACAACCAGCAACCCAACACACAGAAACACCTAGTGGCTGGAGTGGAGGGGTCGTCACACATTGATGGGGTAAACATGTTTTCAGTGTTGACATACATGTAGTGTGACAGTGTTGACAATTTTAAGATGCCAATGGTGATCAGTGTTGAAATGCAATTGTCATCTGTGCACCTCAGAAACTTAGGAAATGACAGAAATTTCATTCTGAAAATGGCATTTTATACCTGATGTTTATACCCCAAGATTTGCCTCCATTAACTGTTAATGATGTTCTCCGCATTCTTGAATTGACATCTACCGCTCCAGTGAGCAAAAGGCAGAAGGGATTACACATTTCAAGTTACATCAACAATTACAAAGGTGAGTGAGACAAAAAAATGTTACTTTGCCTAAAGGCATGCATAAAGTATAGTCTGAAAATGTGGAAATATATTTCATAATTAATTAAATGCCAATATTAAATCAATTTGATGCTTTGATGGCACAACAATTTCACTGCCAATGAATCTTAGACAGAGACAGATCATGTTGTTGACTGAATAGATAGAGATACAGATAATGACATCTCTGCACACCCCTAACACCTACACTTCCTTATATGCACATGTACAAGCCTTAGGATATATATAGCATACATTATTTGTGCCTATATGTTGAATCTCATGTCCGTGTGCATGCATACCCATATTGGACTGCAGAGAAAATACTTTTTTATATAATCAAATAAGTTGTAGTATAACAGGAGTAATTCGATGTAAACAATATATAATTGTGGTTGACTTTTCATTATACTTTAAACTTTTTTCAGTTTTTTGTTGTCTAGTCCATTTGGCACCTCTTCTAGTATACAGTATACACTGGTTTCAGGTCCTTGTATGTTGTTTCTCAATTGGAAAATCTAAAGAAATCACATGCATGTAAACAAAAATCCTGTTGAAATTTTTCAAATGATGTGAGCGTCTCCATCAAAGAGCTCGACCTCATTGACTACATTTATGTGCACACAAGAAACCCAATTACTGAGAGAAAACGGGTTATGCTACCATACACCAATTACTGAAAATCCCGTTTATAATCCTGCTCCCCCACTGTGACCTCCTCCTGTCTGTCACTGCAGTCTGCAGGGCGGCAGCAGCTACTCGCAGCCGGACATTTATTTATATTTCTCAATCTTGGCTTCATATAATTTAGGGAGCAATGGCAATTCTGAAGCATCTAAATCCACGACTTTCAGCAGAACATAATTGCCCCAGAAACCGATTCATTTATAAACTGATATCTGAGCACAATCACTGCAAGTTTGCTTTGACTTAATCTTCATTCTCATTTCCTTTAACATGTCTCACCTGATTAGGTCAGTTATTGGTTCAATGCTTAGTGATAAACACAGTTACAGCTGTAGACTTGCAGTACAGGCGGTAATTTATTGTCCCAGCTTCCCTAAAGTGTCAACAGTTAAGTGTGTGTATATTCCCAAAAGACAAAAATATTTCATATGAATTTCCTGCATCAGTCATTTTTAAAAACCTGAAACTATCCAGTCAGTGTCACTGGGTCAGGGATTCATGGCAACTATATGCCTGTGCATCTGCTGTTTAACTGAGAGAAATGCTATCGCAAAGTTTTGACCAAAGAGCCTGGTACGAAAGAGAGGATGCTTATGCCTAGGGGCCTCATCGGACCATGATCTATCCTGGGATGACCATGGGCTCTTTGCAGAGTACATTAACACGCCTAATACTACTGGTTCCTTGTCCTAACATATTACCCCATAGATTTTACGAAATGTGACACTAGGAATCTTTGGATCATTACAAAAGAGTCTTTTGGGTCTACTGTATATCTGTTATGGCCGGTGGGATCTTTGTCTACCCTATAGCTGAAAGAAATTGTGACTTCCAACCATGTTTTAAAATAATATTTTTTCTGTTTTTAATGTGTTTTGCCAGAGAGTCCACTACTATACTGATGTATTCTATGTGCTCTGCTTATCATAGTGCATTGTTTTTGCTTCATGCCTGTCAAAACGCTACTTCCTTGTTCAGGGCATGTGAGTTTACCAGTCTGTTATGACACCAACCAACATTTGGCAGATGGCGAGTGTTAATTTTACACCCTGGTCTGGACAAATCTCAAGCAACGCAACCTATGGCACTTGTGCAAGTAGATTCATATTTATCATCATACATAATTTTTAATAGCAAATGCAAGCAGAACTGTCGCACTGTACAGCCCAGCCTTCACATCACTACTTGCCAGTCTTGACAGCTACAATGGCAGCTGTCCATACATGGAATTGTGGTCTGTTTGAAGGCTGCCACTATAAAAGCCATTATTAAAGCACAGTGTGAATGGAATGATATTTACAAGCTTTAAGTATTACACTGCTCCATAACCGTGCAAACTTGCATCAGAAAAAACGGCGCAGTTGGGGTGTAGTAATAGCAGGTTCAACAGACCCTCTGACACTGATATTAGAAGCAAACTCACTCAACTGTGTCATACACTTGTATTTAAATATTTATTATTGTGCTTATTTTTAGAGAAGCACCTTCACGGGAAGTGTAAGAAGTAGTAGAAAGCTGAGTGGGTCAGTCACCACAGAGAAAATTCCTCTGCTGGAAAATGGCTATATTGACTGAGAACCTGAAAAAGTTCTCTCTTATTGTTGTAAGTAGAGTATCCTGACTTGGAAGTCTTTTAATTCTTTGTCTCTATTTTCTTCGTCTCTCTTCTATTTTCACTGCTGGTTTCAGTGTGTGGTTGAAATCCACACACTGCATTGTGATCTTTGATTCACATAATAACCTCTCTTCATTTGGTATGGACTTTAGATAAAAGTCAGAATACATTTTTGGAAAAAAAGTCTACATTGCTTTAGCAAGGAAAATGTTTCTGTTGTCTCCAGCTGTTTTTCTTAGTGAAAAAGTTGCATAGCCACCACAAGAGATGCAAAAGTTCAGTACCCTCATCAGGTACTTTGACCTGATAGTATATTGTTTACGTGACAAAAACCTTATCAGTAAATTTGCTTAATAAAAACATTGTTTTTAGTGAAGTTCCTTGAAACAAATCAATGAGTCCGAGACCACTTGCAATTATTTCTGAGGGTGGCAGAAAATTTACGTTAAGTTTTGGATTGAATTTTAGCTCAAGCCAATGATAATATTGGTATATGATGAAATAATAATAGTAAGTTCTTTGATTTTTGGATGTGTGACAAACAGATATGATGAATGAAATAATTTGCTCCAGGGATTGGGTCGTCGGGGCCCCTGCCCACGACTGCCACCCATATCACACAGCACCTAGGACCTGTTTGCCTTGGGAGACCCTACCAGGGGCATTAAGCCCCGGGCAACATAGCTGCTAGGATCATTCGGGTACTCAAACTCCTCCACCACAGTAAGGTGGCGGTTCAAGGAGGAGGGAAGGATGGAGGAAAGATGGAGCGCGAGATTGACAGATGGATCGGTGCAGCGGCCGCAGTAATGCGGTCGCTGTATCGTCCGTCGTGGTGAAGAAGGAGCTGAGCCGAAAGGTGAAGCTCTCGATTTACTGGTCAATCTACGTTCCTACCCTCACCTATGGTCATGAACTCTGGGTCATGACCGAAAGAACGAGGTCCCGGATACAAGCGGCTGAAATGGGTTTCCTCCGCAGGGTGGCGGAGAGATAGGGTGAAGAGCTCTGTCACCCGGGAGGAGCTCAGAGTAGAGCCGCTACTCCTCCACATCGAGAGGAGCCATCTGAGGTGGCTCGGGCATCTGTATCGGATGCCCCCTGGACGCCTCCCCAGGGAGGTGTTCCAGGCATATCCCACCGGGCGGAGGCCCGAGGAAGACCCAGGACACGCTGGTGTGACTATGTCACTCGGCTGGCCTGGGAATGCCCGGGAAGTTTCAGACTGCTGCCCCCGCGACCCGGCCCCGGATAAGCGGGAGAAGAGGAAGGAAGGAAGAAATAATTTGCGCTCTTTATAGTTTTTGAGTCTGTTACTGCACTTTGGTAATGCTGCAGATCAATAATGCGTGTACGCGGAGGTTAAATTTGCCTTCAAGTGGGTGAACCATTGTGTCTACAACATGTAATCTGACTGCTGAATATCTGCAGAGATAAGCATGAGGAACTAATCACTAAACAAGACACACCTGGAGTGGGAAGGCACAAGAACAGGAGGGAAACATAGGGATTGGTTGACAAGGCAGACAACGAGGGTGTGACAGGCAAGAACACAAGGGCTGGGTTGACGAGACTAACACAAACCACAACAAGAAACACAAGCCCATAACCTAAAAGTCCAAAAACACAGAATCATGACAGCATACTTACATGGCTG
Source organism: Holocentrus rufus (assembly GCA_900302615.1). Classification (NCBI taxonomy): domain Eukaryota; kingdom Metazoa; phylum Chordata; class Actinopteri; order Holocentriformes; family Holocentridae; genus Holocentrus; species Holocentrus rufus. The sequence continues at coordinate 1 of OMLF01047747.1, read as the reverse complement.
A
>OMLF01047746.1:0-13260 GCA_900302615.1 Holocentrus rufus | reverse complement strand
TCAGCAGAGCTGTGATGAACTCAGACAGGGGAGAGTGGAGGAGCGCCGCGTGGCCAGAGGGGCCCGGACACAGTCAAGACATTTAGCTTCACTCGTGACTTGTGTCACTTTCTCTCCATGGAGGTCCCTTCAATGCATCCCCTTCAGATAAGAGGACGTGTGAACAGGCAGTCTGTCAGTCCACGCGCTCAAAAAAGATCTGCCACAGAGGCATTTCTCCAAAACAGTTTTTTCCCTCTCTTTCATCGACGGGGAATTATATCAGGACGTTGAATATCAGACTGTCTGTTGGTTGGTTAGAGAGTAGACAATGAGGATGACTGAGAGGTGTTTGTTTTGTTCTCCCGACATCCTGACAATGTGTTTGTCGATCAGTTATCACTGTGGGCCTCTGGGTTGTCCCTCACACAGTGGAAGGAAGATCTGTTGAAGTGTGAGGCAGACGGGCCTGCTGGGCCCATTATCGTCCACTAGTGACGGATACATTGAAGGGCTTGGCTGGCTAGATGTGGGTTTATTAAAAGCTCTGCCCACAGCGATGGGTGCTGTTATTTATGCATGTTTGTGTCCATTAGGCTTCTACCTCCACATTTCCTCACTCAGGGCATCTGTCCATCCATTTCCCCACATGAAGGGAGCCTCTGCACTTTGTGCTGCACCGGCATTATTGTAATCTCCATCCAAAAAACACACTGCTTTACATGTAGCCTGGCATCTTTTTACATTAGTGAGGCTCTCTCATCCAAGATTTATGACTGACGGTTTCCCCATCCATCCCTCAATCTAATGGTATAAAAGAGACAATGTTTTAAACATTAAAATGAAAACCATTTACAACTATGATCAAAAGAGAACACTTGGGCATTAAAGTTTAAAAGGCAAGGATAAGTACAGCCATGTGGATGGACAGATGAGGTGGAAAAGAGATAAAAAAGTGGAGTACAGTGCACTCTTATGCACAGGAAAGAGGCATAAAGTGCTTTTGCACTGCACTGCAAAACGTTGACCTGTAATTAATATGGCTGTTCCTCGGGGTGACTTGAGGATTGCAGCTTTTTGGGATACAAACCCCGAAAGAATTCTTACCTGTTCAGAGGCTCTGTAAGGCGTTTTTATTTGAAAAAAAAAAACAACAAAACAAAACTGCATGGCATGTCAAACAATGTATGCACAACAAACATTTGGGTGATTGTTAAAGTTGCTCTGATCTTGTTTGGGGAGTAATATTTGTCATATTTATTACAAACTGTCACTGGTCCAAGAAGGTAAATATGACACCTCATGTTCTGTGAATCCTGTTCACTGTTTGCTCGATAAAACTTATTCTGGCCTTCATCAGGGTGACATGACAAGGAAACAGTGGATTTTAAATACCTTTACAAAACAGACAAGTCAAAAAATTTGGGATGTGTTGGTTTTTCTACACCAGTAAAGATGGTTTATTAGCATAATCCTTGTCAAAAATCAACTAAATGTTATTAGAACAATCATTTCTTCTTCTGTTCTACATTTTCCTGTTCATGCATCTTGCTTGTAAGATGAGTTTTTCTTGTCAATCCTACACAAGTGAATTAAGGGTCTGGTTGAAATACTGCACTGGCGTGATATACATGCTCCCTCTGTCTCTCCCTGTCCTAGATATGAGTCCTACTCTAGCTGGCCTTCGTTCCAGCATGGCCGTCTTACCTTGCAGGTTCTGGAGGGGGAGAGTCATGATGCCCCCTGCAGCAGCAGCAGCCACCAGGCTCTGGATGTTGGCTGTGGGGAGGGAGAGGACGAGGCCCTGCTGCCCTCCCAGGTGTCCACCTGCATTGAAGGGGATGAGGATGGGCTGGTTCATGCCTGGCGCCGCCCCGGACATCACACCACCTACTGTGTTGGCCAGCTGCTGGGCCACCAGGAGAGACTGGAGCACACACACACAGAAACACACACGCGCGCAAAGCATCATAGGTTATGACCACCTAGATTTCCAATATATAGTCATGATGGATAGTTTACTATTTTGGACAGTTTACCAAAACAATATAATCTGACTCAGTAATGTATTCTGATTACTTTTGGCTATTTTTAGGTTACTTTTCCATATTAATGCCATGCAAATTGCCTTGTAATGGTGCAGCAAAAGTGAAAAATGACAAACTTCATGAAATTTAATTCAGGCTTGCAGGCAAACAAAAGGTTCTTCAGTGCTGCATTATTACATTTATCTAAATAGGTTTTTCACTCTCACTTAAGTGATTTTTAAAACATTTAAAAATCAAGTATCTGACATAAGAACATATTAATATTTTACATAACACAGCAGAATATAGTTCAATTTTTGTGTTTAGAGTTCATAACGGTCATTCTGCATGCATTAATACTGCAGAAGACTTGTTTTTCAGAGGTAAACTATTCCAGATTGATGGCATCATATTTCATTGATGAACAGACACACTGTTTTATATCCTGGGGAACAAATTGAGATAAGCCAAGAGGAATCAATGGGAGGATAAGGTCAGCACACCCATATAGTAAAGCAGATGTCACTGAAGTGTCTGAATCGCTAATCAATGTGTTTTGATGAATGCAGTTGTTTTGCTGCTGATTTCTGTGCTTTGCTGTGTCACAGACTGACAGTCAAAACACGGCGCTGTTGGTACTGAAAGAGATCAAATCCAGTCCTCGTGAAAAAGCTGAGGTTTTTTTTTTTTTTTTGTGTTGCTTCTTTTACCGAGATACAGAGTGATTTGTGCTTCATCTCACTGAACAAACCTCTGGTACCACAGAAATGTGCCTGAAATACAGAGTGCTTTCTGAAAAAAAAAAAAAAAAAAGAAAAGTATCAGCACTTTACTCTTTTGGTGGGGGATACAACACATCACTCAAGTCTCTTCATGTATCCATTCATTCATATTAGTTAAAGTGGAATCTGTGCAGTCATACCCATAGAGGAAAAGATATGTTATCAGAAGTATCGCTCTGAGATATTTTGCACAGTAGAAGATCTCTTCAAATGTATTTTCCGATGAAGTGGGTTTGGAAATACACCAACACATTTTTCATCGAGAGCTTTGAGCCAGAAGTGGGAAGGTTTATATCATGGCTGAACCCCTTGAACACAGAGGGATTGACATCTTTAAATTTCATTCATTCTGATAAAACCTTTTACAAATTATGTCAACGTTTTTGAGCACGAGCAAAGGAAAAGACTTCACATGCTGCAAAATATTATGAAATTAACGCTTTAACATAGCGATGAATTGTTACGAGGAGACTGACAATAACAGCGTGTTGTCAGGTTGTGTTGCAGCCCGTAGTAAACCTGCCTTGAGACATTGCAAGGTAAGCCTGGCTGCACTGTGACCGCAGTGTTGACTCCTCCACCGTGACCTAAGCCCACAAGCCTTTAACTCCAATTGTCAGCTATCTGCTTCTGTTTTGCATGGTGTGTGTCTGCAGCCGGCGCGGGATGCAGAGGGGGCCGGCTGGTGCGAAGATGCCACCGCACTCCCAGGCCTGGTGCTCCTAGGTGACAGGCGTGTCACTATGATAACCCCGCATGGCGCGGAACGCCGCCGCCCGCTCCGACATACATGCAATCGCAGTTTAAGGAATGTGAGGTTACGTGGGTTTAAAGGCACGAGGCCTGGAGAAATCTCAGGGCGAAACACTCGCGCTCAAAGACAAAGGAATATCTGTCGGTGCTGTTAAAAGTAACAAACAGGAGTCTGGAGAGGTGATTGTTTCTGGCAGTAGTAATCATATGTATAGGATTCCTCTTTCTCAACATTTGCTTTGATACGCAACAACAGTGCGTAAAAAATGACAACAGCTGACGGCTTTGAGAACATTCAAAATGACATTTGCCATTAACTTTAAAAAATGAATTAATAATTCGAGAGCTCAAAGAATCCTCAAAGGACAATAACAAAGGCGACCCGTTTGTCAGCTGCAAGTGACATATGTTTAATCTTGCTTTTTAAACTAAATTTAATCTGGAATTGAGGCAGCAAATAATCAAAGACACTCTGAACATTTCATCTCTGAGTCAAACCAAATGAGATTGCCAAGGCTTGACACCGTAGACAGGCTTACAAAGAGGAGAATAACATTAAAAGACAATTCTACAATTATCAGATGCAGGCCTGATTTATTTATCATTACAGACAGCTTTGGAGAACCAGGCAGCTGTTGGGCACGGAGAAAGCAGCGCACTTTCGGGATCTTCAAGCATGCAAAGATCTCTTGGTCTTTAGGCTGTTTGCTGTGCCAGTTTAGGGCTGATTAAAATCTCCATCTGCGATACGAACACCGCGCGTACACAACGTGAAAACGCGAGATAAGAGTACATTCAGCCCGCATAGAATTTAACTCCACTCTGCAGCCACAAAACACGCGATGATGCAATTTGGAGCGTCAATACGGCTTTCGCTAAGACAGAGACGAGAATTCCCATATTCATCTAGGTGTATGAGTAATTCACTTTCTCTCTTTCTTACGATCTCTCTATCCACTGTATCTCTCTCTCTCTTTCTCTCTCTCTCTTTCCACCCCCCCCCCTCTTTCTCCATAGGTGCAGTTGGAAATGCTGTACAGTGCTTGGCAGGCCTGACAGCTGAGCGTTGAGAAGTGGTCTCCTAGGGGCCACACAGACGCACATACGGGGTGTGTGTTGGGCTCTGGATGGGGAAGCAGCCCGGCTCAGGACTGGATGTGGTACCCAGCCTCTCTGCCCATCAGGGGAGAATAGGCCCTTCTATCTGCCTGGCAGCTCTGGCACTGAGAAATTGCCCATAATCACCCAGATAGCAGACTTTTGTCATCCTAACTGCGAGTGGGAAACAGAAGGAAGGTGGATTCATGTTGGGTAAACTACCATCGGATAATGGTTGTTCGAACAATATCCGGCTCTGGAGCGAGAATCTATCAAAACATATTGATCCGGGAACAAGAGAATTGGGTATGGCATGCGGAGCGCCTTTGTTTCTGAAAAGTGTTAGCTTCACAGAGACTGTACTGACAGCATTAATATATTAGATGGTGACTGTTGAGGGAGAAGCCTGCTGAGGCTCAGACTCTAACCGCTGGCTGCTTGAGATGCTTTTATTCCTTTTGTGTGCATTTCTTATCTATTACCAAAACAGCGGATTTGAACAGCAAGCGGATTTATAATGAGCAAAGTGCTTTTAATTAGCCTCATCCTTTATTTTGACTCGCCGGAGAAGCGGAGTGACTCATTCTTCGGGGAGTTCACACTCTAAAAAACCCGGCCGGCAAAAGCGAACGGCTCTCCTCCCCTCGCATTTCCCTCTTTTGTTTATCCTGATGAGGATTGACTGTCATTGAGTAACACTGAGTGCTGGGAGAATGACCTTATTAGAGAGGGTGTTGAGGGAAACCTGACGCTATGTGGGTGTGTGCGTGCGTGTGTGTGTGTGTGTGCGCGCGCTGAGTGGTGACACTGAGCAACACTAATGAGATAGATGTTCATTAAACATCGCTGAGCCACCAGCCCAATAAATCCAATCAGATAGGACAATGCCTGATTGAGCTATTAACAGGGCTGGAGGCGGGGGCTCTTTGTGCTCCTGCTTGTTTTGACAAGGCTTGTATTGTTGCCTCATTAGTGCCACTACTCAATCACTTTGCAAGATGACGCGCAAAGTCAAAATACTTGATGATTTCATGTGTTTTTGGCTGAAAATGATTCATGGCGTAGGCAGCGCTGGAGGATATGAGCGTTCGGTGTGGGTGTTCTTTTCTCACTTTTTCTATTTTCAAATTCGGGTTCAATTGGTTGCGGAGCCTCCCACTCACCTGTGGACCCATTGGGTATCCTGGGTGAGACTGGCCCAGCTGACTCTGCTCTGAAGGACTGCTGCTGGCGTCAGACTGGACCGAACCGTCACGGGTTCCTGAGAGAGAGAGAGAGAGAGAGAGAGCGCGAGAGAAAGAGCGAGAGGCAGAGATGGAGAGATCCAAGCAGAGAGGCAGGGGGGAGAGAGCGAGAGAGAAAGGGAGAAAACAAAGAACAAGAGGAGATTAACCCCTTACATCAGTACAAACAATCTAAGCAGATAAACATGCAGGTGCACGCGGAGCGCCACGCTGCGATATTACAACACAGAGCCTCGCACGGAGCGCAGGAGGACAGTGGGGAGAGCAGGGAATTTGTGTTTAAGTGCTTTATCAATAACCGCCGTAGCACTGAATAAATTACCACCCAGCGGAGAGGCTCATTGATGGGGGATGATGCATACTGGCGGGTCCCCGACGGCCCAGATTACCGCTGAGAGATGGAGCTCAAGCACAAATGCTGGGGCCATATTATTCAGCCATTTACATCACTGAGTATCACTCATCTAACCCCCCCTCCTCCACTTTCTGTGCCTGCAGCTATGAGACACAATTAGACCTGTTTGCTATGAGGGCAGAGTGGAGCGGAGCAGACAGGGACATGATAATAAGCTTGCTGATGGCTGCAGGGAAAACAAAGGACACCGACAATTGGATATCATAACAATCACTAGCTCGCCCAATCTCTCGGCGGTGCACAGCATGTGGACTGTTTTAAAAGGTCTGAAAGGCTGCTTTGACCTCTACCCTCTGACCCCGACGATACCTAGATGGCATGACGCCGCACTGTTGACACAAAGGCTTGTGGGAAACTACATGAATATACACATTCAAATATATTGTGGGGCATGGGATTAACATATTACAGAATTAAAATCACCAATTTTAAAAAAAGGCCAACCAAGGTGAGCTGACAGATTGACTTTCTGACCAAGAATCTTGCAGAGAGAACAGGGAGAAAATAAAAAAAATTCCTCTTTCTTTTATGAAAGTCACTCTCCAGATTAAAATAGCAGAACAATGCCACATGACTGAGAAGTACTTTTGAAGAGTGAAAAAAATGAAGAAAATTGGTTAAAAGAACATCACGTGAACATCGGTCTGAGACAAAGACAGATCTTAACAAAGAAAATCTCTAACTTAAATTAGAACTGAGATAATATTCCTACAATTCAATCCAGGCGAACTTGCACGTGGACAAATGACCAAGACCTGGGGAAAAAAAAAAAATAATAGAGTGAAAGAGAAGAGAAAGAGAGCTGTGTGCACTTGTGTAAACTTTGTGTAGAGGTTTCATGGACTGGTTTATAGTTTACTCAAAAATTTTGTGGTAAAATGTTCACAAACATTCTGTTGTTTACACAATGTACACATGAGCATGATTTTCAGCTGCAAAAAAAAAGTGTTGGAAAGAAGTCACTGTAAAGTCACTGTGCTTTTCAGAGGACACATGACTTACAGCATGAATAAGATGATGAGGGTGAGAAAGTTTAGTTTTGTTTCTGGAAGCGGTGCTGGAGAAACAGATGTAGGCAAAACCAAACAACTCTCTCCCCAACACGCTGTCAGCTCAATGCAGCAGCGTTTATTCAGTGGGGCGTCTCAGTGAGAGCTTCATGTGTTCATTGGTGCCAACTGCCACTGAGAGCTATGACAACATTAGCCTTAGCTAGCTTGGGTGCAGCAAATACAGTGGTCTTCAACTCTTTAACATGAAGTTTGGTGACATCTTTGGTGCTAAACGCTCATTTTTATGCGTTTTTACATTTTTGCACTTCACTTCCTACAAATCAAACAGTATGACCAGTACTGTGATGTCTTTTTCCTTGGATTTTCTGTCAATTAATTTTGAGTTTCTTTCTTTCTTTTTTTTTTACTCTTTTTTTTCCCCTTCAGCCATTTGGTGTTACCGCTGCTGGAAAGATTCAACGCATCACTTCCTGTGAGGATTTCTCCTTGGAAAAAAATGCCTCCCAACACCAGACGTTTAAAACAGAAATGTAAAAGCTTTTACAAACTGGCTATAGGTTGAATAATTATTGTATTATATCAATTGGCAAGAGATAATGGCAAAAGAGGCATTTACTTATATAAAAATAGGTGTTACTTTAAAGGGGCCAATTCCTAATCGTTAATGTAATTAAAAGATTAGCCACGCCACAGTGGTGTAAAACAAAAGTGGAAGACTTTTTGTTTTTCTTTTTCTGAAACTGACTCTAAATGTGAGTTGTAAATATCAGCTTGTTGAGGAACTGCATGACGTGTTTTTATATCTATACTTAATAAAATAAATAAATAAGAAAAAAAGCAAATTTCAAATATGAAAAATGATTGTGAAAACTGCGACTTGTTCCAGTGATGATTTGAAAGCCTTTTGATGCTGATAGTGCAGATGAGTCCCTGGGATCAGCATCGATGCTCGTTGAGTCAGTTTAAAAGCATTTAATTCTGAAATCCTCTTTGTAATCATTTTCCAGATATTTTATGTATCATCTGCAATGAAACATCTTAGGAGTCTGCTCTGAATGCTTCATATAAATCCTTCACAAAGAGTTAATATGTTTTTAAATAAACTTTCTCTCATATAAGAGCGCTTCCCCTGGAAAAAAAAGAATGAAGTGGGTTTTCTCGTAAAGTCAAGGCAATCATGTGGAGAAGCACGTGAAGGTCACACAACCTGCTTAAATCAAAAAAGTGTTGAGAATGAATAAAGGAAAATATATCACATTGCCACCTTGAGATTGATTTTCTTAAATGGAACATCATGGCTTTTAAATAACGAATAAATGCATTGTGTCTTTTTATTCACAAATGGCAAAAAATCTTCTTGAATACTTTTTTTTTTTTTTTACATACAGGGACATGCAATAGTTTCCAGGAGTTTTATGAAAGCTTTACAAAAAAAAACACACACTATTGAAAAGCCTTGCCAGCCCAATCTCATTGCCTGTCAAGTATATTTATGTATTACATTTTAAGCTCCCCTCCGCCAACTAAAATCATTTCATCTTTACATAAAATCCAAATAATTGGTGAATGGCATGACCTACCAAATGAACCTCAAGCATTTGATGGTTGATTTGAAAGCCCAAGGGGGAAGCCTGCTTTTCTAGCTGGTTCCTACCTCTGGCTCGCTGGGCCTGCGTCTCGATGAAGGTCCACATCCTCTCGCTTATCAACCTTACAAGCAGTAGGTATTTTGACAGCCCGGTCTCTTTTCACCAATTATTTCAACCCATTATGGATCATACACGGCCCCACCCTTTGGCCTCAGCATCTAGAATTAAAATCAATCTGAACACGCAGTGAAGTCTGGATCAGTCTGAATCCATACAGCTACAGATAAAGGATCATCATCTGATCTTTTTAAATTCTGGTTTATGTGGAAAAGTGTAAAGTAGATTTTATGAGTGTGATTCATCGTGTAGGTCATTCAGGAGGATTTTACCTCAACTTAAACAGAGCCACATTTTGATTATTCCATGCCATCGAATTTATGTAATTTCTCTCCTCCAGACTTTAAGCAGTTTGTTTTTCATTTAAAGGAGCTCAAAATTTCCCAGCAGACTCGCTATCTAAATAGAGTTGGCACACCATAATACCAATAATCTTCCCAGCAGTGTCAGCGAATATATAACTATCATGCCAGTGGCTTATTTAGTTACCGTTAAAACACAAAAATAATGTCAATTAGCTAAATTAATACACTCCATTAATAATGAGGGAAATGGGAATTGTAAAGTGCCGTATAAGACCGATATCAATAAGTACAGCTCATGAATGTGGTTAATATATTGGTTGTGAATAATGTATTCTATTTGATAAACAGTGTGGGAGACGGCTTGCTGAATAACGATTACTTGATGCCTTTCATTGTATCGTTCCACAATAACTTAGAAAGCTTTATCCCCTTGCAAATATCTGTAACGTTAACACGTTTATCGCTGGGGGAAAAATCGATAATAAATAAATACACATGCACATCTTTCCCCTAAGGATTTGTGTAATTTCTTTAACTAAATTAAATAGCTGACAGGAGAAATATCCTGGGAGTCAATCTTCAATTCTTTTTTATTACTAGATTCTTTGAACTTGTTTTTCTTTTCTTTTCTTAAAAATCTACTTATCCAATGTGAATGTTTCTTAAATGGATTTCCAGATGGATATTAATACTGGATACAGGAAAAAAAAAAAGAAAATATCTTGATCAAACCTTTACTAAAAAGAAAATCCTTTGATGCTGTGATTATACACAGGTCACAATGGATAAAATGGAATGAATGGATGTATTGATGTGAGCAGAGATGAAAGAAGAGGCCAAATGGATGAAAGAACAGGTGACGCACTTTCAAAATAGCTTTACATTTATCTAGCACATTCAAGCTTTGTGTACCTTTTAGAATTGCAGAAGCACTTAAATTGCTGTTTTAACGGTACAAATGTGCTCAATCGCATCTTTATTCTGAATAGCTTAACACTCTTTAGCCCATTAATGTACAGTTCAGCAATGGTCTTTTTCATAGCCTTGAATGTCCAACGATAAATGAGGATGAAGTAACGTGAGAGTCCACTTTGACAACATGACATTCTCACTTAAATTCCTTCAACTGCGTACAGTTCTTTTGGCTAAAATGATGGTCTTTATTACAGAGCTCACAGTGTGATTTCATGTGACTTATGTCAAAGAAATATTGCCAATATCTGCCACTATATAAATTCTCTTTCATTGATCACCAAAGTGGCCACTGGAGAGCTACTTTCAATGCCACACAAGGCAAAGGGCTTTTCTGTGGATGGGAGGGGGGGGGCAAAGAGCTATATTTATTTGACATCATTTGGCCTGTCTTAATGCAGAGTGCCCCAAGGACTAGACTACAAAACAATTAGCCTGGATTTCATAAAGCAATCAGCATGCCACCTTGTCTAATGCAACCGCTTCATACATTGACAGTCTGAATAAAATGGGTGTTATTGAAGGCTTTGTGTTCATGTTAGCTTTCGCCTCAATGCATTTATGAATCAATTTTTGCCCATAAAAGAAGCTTTAACACTTAAGCTATTTTAGTGGAAATGCATTATGTAAGTTGTCAAATGTAGGAGAGAGGCCTGGTAACGATTCAGGCTATTCAGAATGAACAGCCAACTCCCTTTTTATAATGGTCCTTTTGAAAATGTCTGGCTGAGTGCATCTGTTTGCTATTTAGATGGTGTCAATCATTTCCCACTGGAATCTAATACATATAAAATTATTTCACTGGTGAACATTTTTAGATTATATGCTTACTGCCTTTTGGATTATCATATAATTAACTAGAATTATCACAATAGTAGTAAGTACAATGTATGAGATATGCAAAAAAAATTTAAAATAAAAAATGATTTGCATGAACAGATGTGTGTTCAGCGAGTGATGCAGAGCTGGACAGGGATCAGTGAGGTGGTCAGGCATAATGGATGGGCCAGATAAAAGGCACATCATACACGAGGTTTAATTCCATCAATACACAACCAATTGCCCTGGATTGCTTGATCATTGATTTTGTTAATACCACTTGGAAACTACTTCATGAGGCATTGGGGCTGTTATGAAAGAGAGAGAGTGAGAAAGAGAGAGAGAGGGTCAATCTCACCGTGGAATAAGGTCAAAACAATGTTATGTACTGGCTAAAGCATTATATGGCACGGTGCAGGCTACAATATGCAGCGTGTGCTGTATAGCGTTTTACTTAACTCCTTGCAGAATGCAAGAGAGCCAGAATCACCAGTGATTTAGCTCTGTGTTTCATTACTCCCACCAAAGCCCTCAACAATAACACAGGGCATAATCTGCTGCCAATAACTCCAGGTGCTCTTAGTTAGATGGCTCCCACTGGACCTGGAGGGAAGTAATACTCTGTTTAGAGGCTGGGGTGGAGAGGCTGCTCGGGATAGGTCAATAGCGTTTCGGGGATAGAAACTCACCAGAGACTGACTTTTGAGTGGCTGGCTGTAATACTATTAGCTGCATTATGGCTACTGCTGGTGCTGCGGCTGCTAGGAAAACTGTCATTTCCTTAATTAAGAGCCCAGCGCAGGGCAGGGTGGGGGGAAGAGGCCACAGCAATCTCTCCGGGCCTCTGCATTAAAGTCTGATTTCTCATGGCGCAAGGGCATAGACCTTACAGGCAAAAAAAAAAAAAAAAAAAAAAAATATCTATCTCATTCATTATTCTAGCAATAAGTGGAATCATGGAGTAAAGGAATTACATAGGAGGTAGTGCCCTGGACTGTGCCGAACAGAAAGGATTTTACACCTCAGCAGTTCTGCGGCTATTTCTGAGGTGATTGTTAAGCCACGCTCAGAGCAGGCGAGATTCAGAGGGCAGAGAAAAAAAAAGAAAAAAAAAGCACGGGCTGAGGGGAGATGGAAGTGATGGGTTAAGAGATGTCTCTGTTGACAGGAAACGGCGAGGATTTCAATGCAAACAACAGAAAATAGTACGCATCGGTGTTGCATGAACAAGCCCTCCTCGTTCCGATGAATGGAAGGACTGAGATGAATCTGTATGTAAATGATGCTTATAGCAGTGAGGGCTTATGCTCCCACACTTATGCTCTTACTCATGGCCACAGGTCTTTGCCAACAGGCTCTCGGTGATGAGAGTGCTCTGTTCCTGCTCTTACCTGTCTCTCCCTTGATAGTGGAGTGGAGATGGAACCAGCACAAGCACAAGAGGGACCAGAGGGAGGTAAATTGGTGAGAAGAGGCAATGCCCATTTCAAAGGTCAAGAAGGAGAGATGGTGTGATGGAGAGAGGAAGAGGGAGAAAGGAAGGGGAGTGTGTGGAGGGGAGGAGGGGGGGAGGACGAGAGGCGGCTTTTGTGCCGCTCTCGAGGGACTGAAACACTTTGCACATGAGCACATCTGTTGTGGAGCGTTCTTCTCATTCCCAAAGCAATGTCAACCTGATTAGCTCGGGGTTGAAAGAGGCAAATAACAATCCAAATTATTCTTCATCCTTTTATGGCCATCAGCGAAGGCGGGATGGTGAGATCAAGACTAGCTTTAGAGAGCTCTAAGCCTTTTAGGAGATGCCTGCCTCACTATTGTTCCTCTTCTTAAATTACTTAAATGATATTTGTGGTAAATAGGATTCTGCCGCGTGCGCCCTGCATCCCTGCCCTGCAAACGGCCTTCCTCTCACTGTCCGTGTCACCCATCTGTACTCTCCCAGTAGCCCGTGTTAAACACAAGGCTTTTATGACATTAGACGAAATCAAAGAAGTCATCTTGGTCATTGATCAAATTCTAGAAAGCCCCGTATTTACAAGAAGAAAAAAAAAATGAAAATGTGAAGTTAGATAATGACCTTCAGACCGGCCTGTCCTGACAATATAAATAGTGCATGTTCGGATTTGCATCCTCTTCAAAGAATCCAT
>OMLF01047743.1:4262-19146 GCA_900302615.1 Holocentrus rufus | reverse complement strand
CCTTCTTCGATCTTGCTTCATCCAAACATCTCTGTGTTGTGGTCTCACCACGCAGACACAATAAAATGCTCATCAATAATTAACACCATTACAAGGGAAACCCCACCCCTGAAGGCTTTACTGTCTGATACAGTATCACAAGCAAAGCACTGCCACTGTGCTGATGCAAATATGCCTGAAGAAGAAAGACTGCAGGAGTCATGGACACTTGTCAGAGATAACAAGGGAGGACAGAGAAAGATGGACGGATGAAGGAGCACAGTATTTTTAAATTAAAATCGCGGTGCAGGGGAAAGTGGAGCAGAGGAAATGGAAAGGAATAAATAAGAGTAAAAATGGCACAGTATAAACGCCAGCACCATTTAATGGGTGGTGAATAATTAAGACAGGACCTTTTGAAGCACTATAAACCTAAGCAGACAAGAGTTTCTTTATCTGGTGTCACGCTGCTACGGTGAACTACCCAGTTCCTGTTTATTCACAACAAACTGGAAACACAAAATGCATCACTTCTGCACGACAGAGGATTTTTCCCCATTGAAACTCTCAAACTCCAGGCTATAGGCTGAGTCGATGTTGTATGACGACAATCAGGGAGACAGAGGGAGCAGTAAAATGGGGATTTATTCACATCCCTTAATAGGAGTGAGGCGTGTGGTGTTGTGGGTGAAAGATCATCTCTTTACTTTGTGTGTTCCCACTGACTTTGCCTGATTTCATGCCATTTTATTCCATTAATTACAACTTTCACTTTCCAATTAGTCTTCTTCTCAGAGTGGGTCTTTTGCTGTCTTCTGGACACTGAGTGATGACATCATTCTAGCCTTCTCTCATCTCGTTCTCACCTCTCCACATCTGAGACTGTCAGCATTTTCATGCTCTTTCCTCTGAGAGCCTTTCCTAAAGCATCACCTCCCTCTGTGCTGTATCCTTCCATCTCTGTTCCTGCTGAGGATCAATGAGCCATTTCCACACTTCTTCTCTAAAGCTCTGGAATCTCTCCTCTATGCATCTGCTCCTTTCTTACAGGAATAAAAAACTACAATTCATGCTTGTCTATGAAAATAAATACACTACAGGGATATTGACGAGTTAATGGCTTCATGAAACCACAATAATGGCTTTTACAAGAATGCCCAAGGTGACATTACTATGCCAATAAAATAATTAGAAGCAAGACCATTGGTAACCAATGGTAACTTGTGTTGCCCTAGCAACTACAAAATGTTAAGAGGAGCACAACAGGAATATCAGAGGCTATGAGCATGAAATGTTCTGTCCTTGGATGGATCTATATATTCAACCAATATCTTGGTCATTTCTAAAAATGATGGTAACATTTGCACATTTACAATTTCAAACACTGCAATTTTAATAAGGTCCCATATCATAGTTAAAAAATCACAAATTCATCAAAAATTCACAATCAAACCTTCTTATAGCTTTTATTGCCGTGTTACTCAAGTAACCTGGTCAATACATATGAACGTCTGAACTGAGTTAGAGTGATCTAGTTGAGCTGATACTCTGATTATAAGAAACCTCGCTGACATGCCGGGCTTACTCCCATATTAAAACTGCTGTGGCATAGAAACATCTTACTTTTACTTTTGGTTTTCAGTCTGGAAAATTCAGACTTGCAACATATTGAGTACATTTTGATGCCAATAAAAAAATGACTGAAGGGGAACAATGTGGACCGTGGGTTGTTTGGCCTTCTGGTTTGGGTCTGAGTGTTTTCAGTTCTGAGCATATATGCAAGAAATATTATGCACCTCTTTTAGCCAAAAAGGTCAAATTTCTACAACTGTATTAGTTCACAGAGCTTAAGAAATATTTTCTGTTTACAAAGACTGTTCTTTATTGGAGTGTCTAATGAAAAAAAGCAAAATGAAATAAATGAAATCTAGCTCATAATTTCATTCAAAGCTAAAGTGTCAAAATACACACAATCTTTTATTCCTCGTATAATGTATCTGTCCATTACTTTTAACCTGTAACAGAAATTCATGAAAAAAGCACATCTACATATTACATCACCACAGTAAGCCAGGGTTTGATTTAAATTTATTTGTTGTATTTGCAAAGGTTTTATTTGTACATTCATCATCATTATGTACAGTAGAAAACCCCTCTGGACATGCACATGTGATGTGAGCGTATGTTATATTTGATTAATCCCATATTCTATTTACAATTCAAATAAAAAAACTGCTAAACATAATATAAAACAATATATACTGTATATATGTATGAACAAATTCGACAAAGCTCTCTTTTACACGACGTGTCACTCAAAAGATGTAACCCATCATTGGCCAGCAATGCCTGACATTCAAATCACTGTTCATATAGACAAAGTGACATTTCCATTATATACACTTCACAGGCCACAACTCTCATCAGTAGGGCTGGACGATATGGACAGAATCAATCATCACAATATCTTTGACCAAATACCTTGTTGATATTGTGACGATACTGTAGTGATGAGTACTGGTACTTTCATGAGATATTCACTCACAAGAGATTTTTGATAAACAGTCATTATTAATGTGGATATGATGATCAAACAAGTAGAGGCAAATAACAGAACAGCTACAACAGCCAGAAACT
Source organism: Holocentrus rufus (assembly GCA_900302615.1). Taxonomy (NCBI): domain Eukaryota; kingdom Metazoa; phylum Chordata; class Actinopteri; order Holocentriformes; family Holocentridae; genus Holocentrus; species Holocentrus rufus. The sequence goes on along the minus strand of OMLF01047743.1, from coordinate 16,530 downwards.
TGCAGCATTAACTGTAATGCAGCCTTTAAAACCAGGAAATGACATCTTTTACGCCATATCAAAATATTACAATATTCAAAATCAAAAGATATCTAGTAAGACATCAATATAATATCAATACATCGGCCAGCCCTACTTAACAGTATATTTAATTATTTCATTTTTCATTTTTTGATAATCCCAAGAAACATTGCACGTACTTCCAACAGTTGAAACAGCTCTCTCCTTAGACAAAAAGTCCTTAAGTAATCAACCAGGGAAAAAACCTTCCAGATGGGTTGTGTATCAGTCAATCATATAAGCTCCTATTAAATTATTCAAGGACTTAAACATTAGGCCCTTTCCAACATTTGGGTATCACTTCGATGCATTTCCAGTGTGCTCTCAAAATAACTTCATTGATGCTGCATGGAAGATGGGATGAACCAAAATAGAAAACGGGGTTAAAAAAAAGAAAAGACAAAACAGCAATAACAACAAATGCACGGCGTGTCTTTAAAGGTGTTACAGCTGCATTCACTCAGACTGGACTTTGGACCATGTAGAATCGACCATGAGGCAATGACATCGAGTCCAGACTTAAATTTCTAAGTTCTGTCCATATTCACTGTGGTTGATTCTATATGGTCCACATTCCAGTCTTGGTGAATGTAGCGTCACGTACGTTGACAGCAACAGTAGAGACAGACAGGAAAGCCGGGGGAGAGAGAGGGGACGGCATGCAGCATGTGGATCGAATCCACAACACTGCGATTATGTGGTACGCGCTCTACACGGTGAGCCGCCGGAGCGCCGTCACGTACCCTTTAAACCTGAGATCATTTGTCCTTTGAGCAGAAGACAAGTGAGACCAAGTGGCACTTAGAAAGGCTCAAAGCAGTGATTAATGCTAACATCAGAGTAAAGAAGGTCTCTCACAGACAGCAGCACACACAAACACAAGGACTATTGGTGTTCTGACTTGTCACTCAAAAGAAACTATAACCACAACATTAACTCAGATCAAAGTGTTCCAGTAAAGGCCAGCTACTGTAAAATGTCCTGTGTAAGGCCACATTGAGAAGTTGCGCTATATTTGGTGTAATTGGCCATTATGTTTAGTTCAGTTAAAGGAATACTCCAACATTTTGGGCAAAATACCCTTTTTACGACTTACTCAGACTGAGACAAGATGTTTGATACCATTTTCTCCTCTGTATGTCCACTGGTTCGGTTCCTATGGTTAGCATTTCGTGTAAGCTTAGCATAAAGACTTGAAGTCTACAGGAGTCCTTAGCCTAGCGCCGTCAAAGTGAAAAAAAGAACCTACTCTGAAGCTGTCTTTTTTACGCTGTCTTTTGTATCATTGCATCAATACATGTCTTGGAATTTTTAAAAAACACGAGAGTTAGATAGTAGGTACTATAACCACTGAACACAGATGAAAGGATACATGTGTTCAGCGGTTATAGATCTCATTTCTCTATGATGAGATTTAACTGTAAAATCTTTTGCTAATAAACATTAAGCATCTTTATACTAAGCTAACACAAAATGCTACTCATGGGAACTGAACCAGTGAACATACAGAGGTGAAAACGGTATCAAAAATCTTGTCTCAGTCTGGATAGATCGTAAAATGGCTATTTTGCCCAAGACGGAGTATTCCTTTAAGGATTTCAAAAAGGCAACATTGTCATTGGGATTGATACATGATACAGGCTAAATAAAAAAAGACAAAATGAAAAAGAGCAGCTATAGGCTGCTGACCTATTGAACTGTGACATACACAGCAACAGTGCTCTAACAATTCATTGTCAAGCACAGATTGGAACATGGTGACATGGTAATATTACCATTTGATGAAAACTAATTTGTGGGGGAACAGGCTGTGCTGTGGGTTCATTTGTATCAATGCAGAGGAACACAGAGGAAACATAATCTGTGACTGCTGATGAAATAGCTCTTAGTCCTTCACCAAGTAAGGTTTTTGTTGTATAAATGACAATACTACAGGCTATTTTTAAATATTGACTTAAAAGATGCTACATTTGCTCCAGGTCAAAAGACTAATTAAGGGATTTTTCTTCTATGAATTTAAAATATGTTCCCACACTGCTACACGATGACTAGAGCAGTGAGGGATGCTCCCATTTCATAGAGCAGCCAGCTCTTGAAGTCACAATGAAATGAAACAAATGTTTTGTATCTTAGCTAACTTTCTACACCCCGATATATACCCTGTCAACAAAAATGGGCAAAATTATTTTCATATTTTTCCTTCCTGGAAAACAGTCTATCAGTAGGCACAAAAACAAATCCAACCTCTAAAACAATCACAGACTTTTCAACAATCTCGCCCCTCTGCCCTTCCCATCAAATAAAACTGCCTTTCTCTACCTAATTGGCATTGCACTGATTTACGTTTTAGCATGATCTCCTCTCACGTTAAGTCTCGGCCCAATATCCTGTTCAGACATCAAATTGGGAAAGAACGACGTTCTCAAAATGCTGTTTCATGACTTGAAAAGTTCTTGTGTAAAACCTAAACGTACAGCATGACGCCACCAACTGAGAGTGCAGAATGCAAATTTTAAGCCAAGAAAAGCGATCTGTCTGTTTGGTGAAGAAACAGGCATTAATGCGACACAGACACAACCCAGTGTGAGTGGGGAAAAAAGTCTGCGAACACAAAGATAAAACTTGGTGCAAAAAGAATGTAACCACTCAAATGAACACAGTAGAACAAATTAATAAAAACTGTTCCCGCTTTTTCTAACATTTAGAAAAAAGCAGCGGTTTATGGAATTTACACAAAACCACAACGGGTACCATAATGAAAAAAAGACCACAACCAAAAACTATGTGCAAGCTTGCATTCAAATGGAAGTCTCCACTCATCTGTAAAGTTCAGAGTCGAGAAAAAGGCAAATCTGTTACCTGATTTAATTTTTATCTGCCCGACTGACAAAACTTAAATTGGTAAACGACGATCCAAGACAACGGAGGCAAGATATTGCAAGTGTTAATTACCCAGATATACTTCAGAGACCTTCATCTCTCACTATCATACAGTGTGGATTTGACAAATAATTTAATGTGTGAGAGTTACAGTATGTGCCACAGACGAACCAAATCCAACTGAGTATCATACATATACACAGGAGTATTACTGATTATACATTAATACTGTACAGGGCTGCACATTTGCACTATAATTGTACCGCCTTTAAGGTTCAAAAGAACACATTGCAGCTGGTAGTAAACAAAGAGTGAGTTTCATTCTCAAACACTCATAAGGGCAAACTGAAGCATTATAGAAACTGCTTTGTGCAAGGCAAGGAGTGTGTGAACATTTCGATATCCCAAACCATTTTCCACCAGTATGGCTATTTATTATATAATAATTAACTCTTTTTCTCTCTTATATAAACGAGAGCGACAGAAGTCAACAACTTCACTCTGCTTCTTGTGCCTATTCTTCACCGTTTACGAGTCTGCCTACATTTCAAAGGCAGGAGTTTTAAAACGTGATTCTCCTCCGATACAGAATCCTCCCACATGTTCTCAGCTGAGGCGAAATCCAGTTCCTGAATTGAAACTGGTTCTCGCTGAAAGTAAAGGGTTTTGATTGAGAATGAAGCCTTATGTCAAAGATATGGTGTCAAAGGCATTTTCCATGCCTCTGTCTGTTCGCTGCATGTTGCCACTGTCCATTTGTCCATTAACACTTCCCACACAGGTTTTCACGGGCAGGGCAGGAAAGGCTGCGAGATCAGGCGATTAAATCTTCCTTGAAACCAAATAACATAAGGCAGAGTGACAGCCTCGACTCCCAGGGCTGCCCGCCCAGCCTAATGTAATTGTAGGACGGGTGATGCTGCATCCTTGCGCAACATTGCTCCTATCTCTGAAAAACTAATACTAGAAGCAAAACAATGTTCATGTATATGTTCAATGTTCATGTAACTGAGAATCTGCTGAATTTTCGCTAAATGTGCGCTTGTAATATTTATGCAAACTAAAACTAATGAGTGTTTTTTTGCTATTTCCCTACAAAGTTCTTGTGATAAAAACAATTTATCTGTGAATCTGACGTGCAGGTTTATGTGGTAATACAACGACCGTTAACCACATCTAATTGTTTCATCTCAGTGCTTTTCAGTCATGGGATCCCTCACAGTTTGCAGCAATACAAAATGCATTACTGAGGAAGTGTGACCCCACAATAAATCCATCATCTGTCCATCTATCTATCCCTCCATCTTAATTTCCTGAAACCGTATCTGTCTGTTTAACTGAGTCTCTTCCACTGACTATGCTCTGCTTTGTGTGTGTGTGTGTGTGTATGTTGGTCAGCACCAGGGCTCTCTCTGGGCTCGGCCTCGGGCCAGGCTGTCAGCCCTCTGCCAGGCGCTCCTCATCAGGGCGAGGGCCTCGCTGCAGCGCTTCTGCACCGATGGATCTGACACGTCTCTGCGGGGGAGGCTCACCTGTGGGCGGGGAGAAGGATGTGCATTAGCATAGAGATTTTCAAGGTTGGTACTATTTACTTACATACTTATCCTACCACTACTACTACTAATAATAATAATAGTAATGCTATAGTTACTATGTAATTAAACAAAATGATATTCTGGGTGGATGGCTGAACAGTCTGATACTAATGAACAGAGTAACATGACACCGTGGAATTATGTAAAATAAATACATAAATACATGATCCTCTCCTTTTACTTTTGTTGCATATTTCAGTTGAAACCTATGAAAAAACAATGTTAATCCTTTCCCACCTGGAAAATGTCTTTCCAGGCGGTGTCTAGCGCCTCCAGCAGGCGGTCTCTCTCTTCACAGCCACTGAAGTACAAGACCCAGGGAGGGAGGAACTGAGCCCGATCCACAGCAAACTCCTGATGCAGAGACACAAAGCAGGGGACAGACAGACTCTGATTAGAACTGCTATTACAGGAAAAGGGACTTCAGGAGAGTCCACTGATAAATCACCAGGAAACTTCTTCTTCTTTATTCAGCCTCCAGTATGTGACTTCAACAGATTGAACATGAAGTCACATACAAAGAACATGAAAGGAAATGTTTTTTATTACCATCTGTATGATGAGGTAACAAATTCAATGTTGATGCTAATTTAATGCTGAAAGATGAAAGACTAAAGACTAAGGCTGTATTCACATCTGTGGCTCGTTTGCTTTGTTAAATGGATACAGTTTTTGCATATTTCATTTCACGGACCAGCTGTTCTCTTATTGGTCTGAAATCCAGGAAGCATTTCTTCTTCTTCTACTGTTTCGTTTGTTTTGGTTGACGGTTGGCTGCCGGGTCCATCACTGCGCTCCTCGATTGGAGGATGAACCACAGTTATGAGTCAGTTGTGTCGGTTGCTGTGTCGTTTATGTTCTCACTGCAAATGAACTGCTACAGGTGTTGAATGGAAGCGAACTGAGACCACCCCTTCTAGGCGATCTCGGGCCGCTTGTTTTATTCCGCTACCGAGTGCGATTGCCGCGTTCACATGTGTCCAAACGAACCGATCTTTGGAGAAAAGGCTCCCTGTTCCGGAACAAACAGGTGTGAATACGCCATGAGACTGAAAGATAAAAGGTGACAGACTCAAACTGACAGTCTTAGTTTTTACACTGATTCATTTTAACAAATTCATCTCTGCATTTAACTACATTCATCTGGAAAACTCTCCTCCTAGGCCACAGAATAGTTGAAAACAAAATCAGGACAACTGTATAATATGGGAGCTTTAATTCTGCACTAGGCAATTTGGGACACCGATGACACTGACATGCTAACTTCTGTTATTAATAATATATTATCAGTCCTTTATGTTGAACTAAACCTAAATGAAACAGACGGTCACTCACAAGGACACAGTACTCCTTGTCGGCCTCCAGGCTGACAGCAGTGACGTCGCAGATGTCGGTGCTGCCCAGAGAGCGGAAGAAACTGGTCTGACAGTCCTGATGGCAGGTCAGCAGCTTCCTGTCCGTCACCACCAGGCAACATGGGATACACGGGGTGGGAGCAACGCCCTGCGGGACCACCTGAGAGGAGGGACAGAGACAGGAGACAGTGACAGAAGTGAGAAAGTAAAGCAGGATATCGGCATTATTTTTTCTTTTTGTCTTCATCTAATATAAAGAGAAATGAGGCCAAGGTGCAAATGAAGACATCAGCGGGAAACCTAATACCTGATCTGAAAAGAATGAGGTCACATTTGAGGCTGAGGACATGTATTTTATAACAGGCAGGCTCAGTGTCAGATTTCATCACATGCTGACAGGGTTAATGTTTTAAGGCTGGTACGAGCCTGGTCATTTGAGCACGGCTGTGAGAAAAGCCACCCCACCATGACAGATGTGATTCCCACTTAAGCTTGAATTAAAAGCTACAGTGTGTGATATCACAGCATGAGTCCAGTGTGATATTAATATAGGAAACAGAACACTGTTTACTCTGACTGGCCATGTTTGTATTATTAATCTCTGCAGGTTGATTTTGCACATCATTCACAAAATGGGTGTCACACTTTTCTAAAAACCTGTTGAGTTAAAAAACAGAACGGCTCTTCATCCACAACAGCTGAGTGGACAGAAGATACAGCAGCCAGTCACCAGCACACTGTGAAAGTGATGCATTATGTGTCTTTTTGAGAGAACGCAGGCCCACTGTCAACTTCTTTAATTCAATTCAATTCAATTCAATTCTTTGGTTTTATGTTAATCTGTACATTAGTTATATGCACTTTTTGTGAGAACAATGTAAACAATGTGAATCTCCCTCCTCACCCCTTTGGAGACGGACTGGCAGAGCAGCTGCATCCAGTCGGCCATGTCCTGCTCGTTGTTGGCGCTGAGCTCCAGCGGGGGGCGCTCCGTCAGGATGACCTGGAAGGCATGGGGACGCTCCGTACTGTTGGACCGTCGACAGCCTCCACAGTGCTCCCCCCTGATAAGGAAGGGGGGGGTGAACATGGGCATACATCAGTGAATGGTCTCAAGTGGACACAAGGTTTGATATTATTATCTGTCTCCAGTTATCATTTGACATCACATTCCTGAACCTGTGAGGTTTCTGACCAATGAACCTTTCCTAGTTTCACCTTTCAGTGAGTGTGAGCTTACCCCATGGTGATTGACAGCAGTGGTGTCACGTCAGTTCTCTCAGCGTACTGGTACAGAATCCCATTACTGTGTAGGAAACAGAACAATTCATATTCACATCACTAAAAGTGCGGACTAAAAAAGCGCTAGGTTTAGCATTTTAATATCAATAAATCATGAACACATTTTGGAAGTCAAATTGTGAGACGTTAGTGTAAATACTCTTTCTAAATTAGACCACTACTGAGGAAACCAGCCGACTTTACTGGCCTCTACACTGAACTTCACATTGTGAACCGGGTCAGATTTGGTGAGAAATCTGCTGTTATTTTACAGTAGAGTATAAACACAGCTAAAACTGTTTAGAGTTTGAGTCAAAGGCAGATGGTGAATCCATTCAAAAGGGAGATGAAAGAAATCATTTGAAACATGTTTATCCTCTTTGCTGAGATAAGACACTCGGGAGAGGAAGAGAAGCGACGGGGTTTATGGGAAACGTGGAACACTGGCACTAACAATGTCACTGGTGTAGACTACTGATTGTCACCACTGTGGTCTCCTTTATATAACAAGATATTAAAAATCTAATTGGTTTGGAACAGCTTGTCTCAGTCTGGGTAAGTCGGAAAAGGGTATTTTTGCCCAAAACGTTGGAATAGTCCTTTAACATCAGGTGGGAAAGAGCTCCTTGTGTACGGCTTGACGATACCTTAGGACAAGGTAGCAGCTCTTCCACAGCTCCTTGCCAAGGTAAGTGGTCCCGGCCCGGTACAGCACAGTGCCCTCCTTGGTACTACAATTCTCTCTGAAGCCTGGCGGACCACCCTGGGGGGAAAGGGTCATGTCCATAGGATCCTCCCAGTGGACCAGTGAGTAAAGCCGGATAGACACCTCAGAGACCTGGAGAAGAGCAGAGCACTGGTTAACCACCACTCTGGAAGTGAGTCAAAGAACATGAGTTTGGCCCAAACAGGAAAATCAAGAATGTGGGAGAAAAGCAGGGATTTCCAAACCAATATACAAATATACCAGAGGATGCTGAAGCTGCTGAGGCAACATGACATCATCATGCAAATTGGAGGGTGGGAACAAGTGGTAACAAGTACAAAAAAAAAGAAAAGAAAAAAGAAAAAAAAAGCCTTAATTTAGAACTCTGGTGGGATTCTACAGATTTTTGTACCTCACAGTGAGACTCCTGGGAGACAAACTTGGTGAGGGCGAGTTTCTCCATCGTGGCATCAGTCAGGATAGAGGGGTAGGGAGGCTCACGACAACCCTTCACCATGGCCGACTTGAGGACTGACAAGAACCAGCTGGAAGAGAAGGATGAGAGGGATCATTTGGTTCAAGTGAAAAGAAAGATTAACAAGCATGTAATTTGTGATACCAAATACAAAAGACTAATACATATTATTACATTCTGCTCCCATCACCTATTTGTTCACTCACTCTTAAATGTGTACTTCACTGACATTTAATGTGAAAATAAAATATCAGTGAAGTTCTGCATACTGGGTATAAAGGACCAGCTGACCATCCTATACTTGTGGCTGCTCACAACTTAAAATAATAATAATTGAAAAAAAATTTTATGAATATGTTACAGCTATGTGTTTGATTTTAATGTGATTCCTGGCTGGATTTAGTTGTTACTAGAGATACACTGCATGTACACTGAGTTGTTAAAGTGACTAAATGTGTTTTTGAGGTGATTTAGCTGACTGGATCTTCGATGCATCTTTGCTGCAGTTACACTTTGACGTTCTGGGTTTTTGCTCTATTTCGGCATAATCCAGTCACCAAGGACACATGTTAACAGCATGTTAACATGTTAACTTCAATGCTTTGAATATCTGTAAAAGCTTAATGTGTCTGACCCATTTAACAGTCCAACATGTGAGGAACTGTACACTCACAGAGTCAATGAGGCGTCAGCTGTGTCCAACAGGAACTGTCTTCGTCTGTTGGTGCACACCACGGTCACCGTCTGCTGGTCAAGACCCACCTAGGAAACACCAGCAAGCAGGGAAAGACACTTAAAATAAAGTACGCTCTTGAGCCTTATTAGCTGATAAAGTGAGATATATAAATCAATGAGGTTATAGGCTTGTGTTTGTAAATTACTTCTCTTGCAGTAATATGATTGGTAAAAGAATGAAATGATTGGTTTTAAAAGTGATACTATGATAACCACTGACACAGAACATTAAGAGAAATACCACACCACTGCTGCTTGAATATAATGTATTTCAGAATTATGAAGAAAGGTGTCATGTATGGCAGTCATGTTTACAATACAAAGGGCCTGACTGAGTCTAATCTGTATGTTGTGAAGAAACTGGAAGTCTGTGAAAGAGTTTGTACTGCAAGTTTGTCACTCATGGCCTATAGCCTGTTAGTAAAAGACATCCATCTCCCGCCGCATACTTCCTGAGTGAGCAATATGCTCACGCCACTTTGTTCCGTTAGCCTGATTTTCAGAATGAATAGCCACTCTGTTTCCACTCCACTAGGCTATTCAGTTTCAAACTGCCCTCATCTTAGTCATTTTCTGCAGGAGGGGGGATTTGAGCAGCTCTGACATCACACCAAACTTTATTCTAAATTCTTGAAGTGTAATGTTGTCTTACTTATGGGCAAGTCGAGTCGAACACAACACAATATCCATACCGTACAGTTGTTTTGACTGATCAGTTGACTCATCACTAGTGTTTACAAGCCCTTGAGAGTCTGTTTGCATGGTTACAGACATTATTCCTCATTAGACGTGGGTGCTTTTATCAAAAACCCACACACCAAAGCAATGACTTGGTAGCCCACACAAAACAATGCATAAACAATGACAATCACTATGTTGGTCATCTACTGCACTGAATTATTATTCACTAAATCAGAAATAGTGGAAAGCATAATTAGAACACCACCAGAAATCAACAGTTTATAAACAATACTGATACTTCAACAACTCCCAGTCAGGATGAAGCTCCCACACTACTGATTTAAGATGCTTCTTGGTGGACTGAGATTTTGTCTCCTCTCTTTTGACAGACTGAGTCTCATGCAAATGCCAGGCTGCATTCAACAGGACAGAACTGCTGACAGCAATATCGTGGCTACTAAAACACATACACTTAGAAAACCCTGGTGTTTCAAAGCGTGTAATAGTGACATCTCTTTACTGTTGCATCCCTACCCATTGTAAATCCTGAAGAAAATCACAGAAAAAATGAATGCAAGATAGCTTTGGAGGTGTGTGTGTGTGTGTGTGTGTGTGTGTGTGTGTGTCTGTGTGTGTGTCTGTGTGAGACAGCAGTGGCCCAGGCCAAGGATAAATAAGAGAAACTGATGATCAACTCTTGCTTTGCAGGATACTCACAGAAACATAGTCCAGCTCATTATAAGAGATAGCATCTTCGACTGTGTAGGGCTTCTCTGCTGCTCCTGAGGATGAAAGCACAGGAAAAACCAAGAAATGCAAGGAGGAACGCACCAATCAGGTTTACAAGGGATGATTCATATCATCTGTTTTTTTAACAGTGTGGCTGGACAATCATCAATCTGATCACTGAATCTGATGAATTGATTCACTTTACATAGACTTTTCACTAACAGTGGCACATCACATTTAACTGCACGACAAGTATAAATAGTAAAATCCAATATAGTACTACTGTGTTTAACAAAGTTCTTACAGACGTATTTCATAGTTTTTGAGTCACCCTCAGTTTACATAGCGAATGTCACCGTTTGAATGGCAGTTGATTTGAATAATCCTGGCCTAAAACCTTAGGTTAAGCTGATGATTATTTTCATTGTCAATTAATTTAGCAATTGTTTTCTTATTAATCATTCTGTCTATAAAATGGCAAAAAAAAGAAGTCAAATGCCCATCACAAGTTACCTGAGCCCAAATGTGTTCTAAATAAATGGTTAATCTGATGACCAAGAAAGTGAAGGATTTATTTATTGTGACAAGAAAAAAAGAAAGCAAGAAAATCTGTAACCAGTAAATGTTTCGTATTTTTGCTTGGTAAAGAACAAAATGATTACTTGATTATCAAAACCACAATCAACTAATTTTCTGCTGATGGACTAATGATGTCAGCACTGCTGTCATGTAAAGTGAGTTCTGACTGCTTGAATAGACGGTCACACGCCACTGTGAATAATAATTTTCCTTAGATGAGTCTCCTTGGTTCAGGAAACTGCTTGTGGTACGCTAGCTAAGTCAATGGAGTCAGCTTTAATATAAATATATTTATATAGTTAACTTGCCGTGCATGCCTTCTTCACTGGTTTGTTATTATTATTGTGACAAAGGTGTTTCTGACTGTCACCAGTGTGTGACCAAACCATAAGCTGAACTGTTCTACCTGTTTGTTACTGCAGGATGAAGCGCTGCATGTTTCAGTCACTTACCCTTCCTGAGCAGGTACATGTAACAGTCAGTCAGCAGCAAGTAGAGGGGCTGCAGATCTCCTTCCATATGGCCTGTACTCATCCTCACCATCTGGGGAAACAAAGACCAGCAACATTACGGATCATGCAAAAGCTTTAACAGTTTTGTTTGTTGTTTGTTTGTGTGAGAGCATGAACAAACTGCTGCAATCACTTAAAGGAGATTGTTTTTCTTGTACCTATAATTACTACTCTCTAAATTTTGTCAGACAGTCACTATCAATAAGTAAAATGGAAGGCAGAGTCTTCACCTTGAAGAGCTGTTCCTCATTCTCTCTGAAAACATGAATCATGAGCAGGAGCAAGTGGTTGTTGTCCACCCTGAAATATCAACAGGAAAAATTCAATGACAAAATGCCTGGTGTTGAGTCAGGAGTAGGATGTTTTTTCACCTCTGTCTACCTGTCACATGAAATGGCCCGGTTTGTTTACATGACACGTCTGCTGTCCTTAAATGGGTTGATTGGGGTGTTTAGACCTTACTGCGATTCTTGTGTATAAGAACACCATCTGGGGTCCCCGCACAATTCCTGAATCTGACTTTTGATTGCCTCTGACAAACTAGTTTGAAAAAATAAGAAAACACGCCTGAGACCCAGTATGATTGAGTTATTTTGTATGAACTCCTTACCTGAACTCTGCAGGATGAGAGATTTCTGTGGGACTGAGTTTGTCCTCTTGCAGCTGGTCTTCTGCTTCCT
>OMLF01047741.1:0-16479 GCA_900302615.1 Holocentrus rufus | reverse complement strand
TCTTATTATTTTCTTATTTACAAGGTTCTTTGGCTGCACACTTGCTCCTATTTTTTTGACATTTTCTTGCCCTCTGAACATCTAGCCATTTCAGCATTTTCCTTATTATGAATTTATATCCTAAAGATTTATGTGAAACCAAAACGGTGGGTAAGTTCAGCAACAAAAAGGCAGATAGGCACTTCAGGTGGGTTCATGTCCTCTCGTATCTCTGCTGTTTACATTGGTTTTCTGGTCAACTGAGTGTTGCTTATTTCTACAGCAGATCCTGTGGTTTTAGTTTGGACAAGCATGTTTGCCATATTTGGCACTCTGTCGGCTTGGCACATGAACAGTTACCCTCTGAGTAATGCAATAGCATCACCTCTATCATCGGGTCATTATCATCTGGCATTATCAAAATGTTCTGGATACCAACAGCAGGTGCTGCAGACAATGGGATCCACTGAGAGAGAGAGAGAGAGAAAGAGAGAGAGAGAGAGAGAGAGAGAGAGAGAGAGAGAGCAAGAGAATGAGAGAGAAAGTGAAGCAGACAGACAGATAGGCAGTGTTATAATGGCATGGTAACACTGAAATGACAGGAATATTAATGAATGGGAAACAGTCAACAAAATATTCACATCAACCAGCTCACATCCAGACATTATGATATTCTGATTATTCATTACTACATATTGATCTGCAGCTAATGTAGCACGAAGGATTTCCTGTCTTTTTTTTACTGAGTCCTGAAACTCTCATTCTATGTTCTGTTTATGCTGTCAGATTGTATTGTGGTGTTACAGTGAGAGTATCTCATGCAAGTCTCTGTTCATGAATCGATTTTAAAGGGGAAAGGGGAAGGACCACCTGTCCGTCACCCCCTTCACTCCCTTGTTGGAGTTTTCCATTTTAAATCACGCAGAAGAAAAACAAAACTGTCCCCACGTCCCTTTGTGGCCAGCGCGCGTGAGCTAGACAAAGCTGGAGAGGAAAAACAAATTCAGCGGCTCCTGGGGGACAGCGGAATTTCTAAAAAACTGTTTTACTGGTACCGAAAAAAAAAAAAAACGTCAATGCTTGGAAATTTTTGCCAAAGTGCTTTTTTTTTTTTGTGCACGCGCACAGGCGGGTCTTAAAAGCATTTCTCCGGCCTCCAAGAATAGCTGAAGCTCTTCTTCCTTTTAAAAATCATTAAAAATGTGCCAACATACACACAGCTGCCTTTGGAACAGCTGAGTCTCTCTCCTCTCTCTCTCTCCTCTCTCTCACCCTCCACACCTCTCTCTCTCTCCCTACCGTCTCTCTCAGCGGACAGAGCCCACATATCAAATTCCTATATGCTTCAGCTATTCTGCTGCACAATGGAGCCTTTATGATGGTCTGTACACCTGAACCAATCATATCTGCCCATCAGCCAGCCAACCGGCCAATCCCAATCCAATACACCAACAATAAGCCTGGACGCAGCCCAACTATAGGATCAGTGGACCCTGTGTCACGCACAAGGACTGGATTTCAGTTGCCCTGACTTGTCCCTGTGACTTGTTCTCGTTCTTACTGTTTGAATCAGTGTGAGGTTGGATGAGTTACATGGACGGAGGAACCATTTTTCTATCTGATTCAAACATCAAGATGACAATCCAAACCCTGCCAACATAAAAGTACTTTTACAGATAGTGGAACTTGTGAATGGAATCGAACAGAATAGAAGTTATTCCTTGCTCTCTGGCATCGGTAAAAAAAAAAAAAATCTCTCTCCTGCCTGGAGCGCATCCAAAACTCTGCTGCCAGGATTTTAACTCGGACTCGGAAACGGGATCACATTTCACCCATCCTGGCTTCCCCACACTGGCTACCTGTTGCTTTTAGAACTGATTTCAAGCTATGACGGATTCCTTACCCATTGCCCTGAGAGCCCTCCTTGCCCCGTGTTATTTTTATAAGATCTCTCGTTGCCCTTCGTCCCCTCCCGCTCCCTGAGGTCCTCAAATGCGTCGTTCCAAAGGTCCAGATTGAGACACAAAGGTGAGAGAGCCTTTGCAGTCGGGGCTCCTTGGCTTTGGAGGGACCAGCCTGAGGAGATCTCTCAAACTCTGTCTCGTCTTTGAAATCGCTTTTTTTAAAAAAAAACTTTTTTTTTTTCAAATTGCTTTTCGGTGAATTCATTTAGAGTTCGTGGCATTTTAGTTTGTTTTGCTCTCTTTGTGTCTCGTAATGTGTTCATTTTTTATGGCTTTTTGTATGTTTTAATCTTTTGTGTTTTGAATGCGTTCTGGTTTCATTGTAAAGCACTTTGCGTCTTGAAAGGTGCTGTGCAAATGAAGTTATTAGTCTTTGTAAGAGGGAAGTGTAGGTTAGTGGGACTCTGACTTGACCTACATGTGACCAGATGTCATATCCCTTCTCTGCACATGTTTATTGCGCAATTTTTGTCTGTCTAGTCTGCAGACCCATGTTACTACAAATGTCTCATTTCTGTGGAGTTAAGTATTGCTTCTGTTTGTGTGTGTGTGTGTGTGTGTGTGTGTGTGTGTGTATCTAAAATCTGTTCAATTCTTTTCTACCATGAGAAGCAACACATTTTCCATGTTTACATTTTGACTTTGGAATAAATTAATCACTGAATATGGCATTTTGTCTTTTCTTGTCACTGTACAGCCAATTCTGGTTTGTAAGTTCTCAGTCAGTCATTTACTCACTCACTCACTCTTTCAATCAGTCACTCATTCATTGACTCATACTCAGGAGCCCCACACTAGATCAGATGTAGATTTCATGGGTCGTTCAGTCTCTCTGACCCAGATCCTGAAATTAGTTTATTGAACTGGGTCACATTTTTGCACACACACATGCATATTTGATATAGAGTCCATTGTGGTTAAATAAACGGATCAGTAGATTTAAAAGATTTCTACATTTGTAGCAGTATATTGTTTTCTGAGTAGAAGATTTGAAAAGAAGAAGAAGAAAAAGAAAACTATAAAAACTAGCAAATCTTTAAGTACTCCCAGTACATCCATTACACAACAAATAATTCAAAAACATTAACACAACAAAAATATAAGATCTTAGTCGATTGATTTATTGGTGAAATTAGATCTTAGCAGTAGGAAAAATAACGGGATTCAACAGGGGATATAAGACAAAACAAATATGAAATAAGCAATGAAAACAACGCTGACAATAAAAAAACAAGAGAGCAATAAAAAGTTTATAACATGGTGACATTTCAACACATCAGGTCGACTGTTAGCTAGATGTTGTAAAAGTTATTTATAGTGTTGTCCCTAATAGATATTACTAACAGTCACAATTGCTTACTAAAATGTGGACGAGTTCAATAAGAGATGTGAAAGCAAGCTGCATGCCAGACAACAACAAAGAGAGACAAGTATCACATTGCATGGGAGTTCATTTGAGGGCTTTCATTTCAAGATATCCGTTTTGGAGTACAACAATGCACTGATATTCTTCCAACAGCCTTGAGAAAACTGTGTCGTGTAGGTATTAAGATAACTTTTAATCTCGGTTTTATAATATTGCGAGTTTTCAGCAATCATTGTGCAAAAGTGTGGCATTATCGTTTTTGCTTTTTTTTCGGAATAGCACATATCTGATGAATTTTCAGATAGTAAAGAGTACAATCCTTTTCAAAGACACTTTCCACTAAACAAGAGTTGATGAGATCCGCCGTTCCAAAAAGCTTGACACCCAGTTGGTACCAATTTCACATTTCTTAGCGGACGTCAAGCCGCTCACGTGCACTGGTTGAGAAAATGGTCGACATTGATCAGCAGCCACTCAAAGACCGTGGGAGAAAACGGTGCTGCTCGTTCGGCAGAGCGGCCACCCCGAAACCTTTTCGGTCTTCGTCTCCAAGGAAAAAGACCCACTCAGTTCACAGCAGCAGATGTCAAACGAGACAGAGAGCATAGATTTGTGTCTGAGAGAGAGAGAGAGGGAGAGAGAGAGAGAGAGAGAAAGTGAGAGAATACGGTTTTTGCTGCTTGCTGTGTAACGCTGCTCTTTAGGCTGCGGTTGGTTGTTCTAAAATCAGCGCATTGAAGGGTATAGTGTGAGATGAGATATGCAAACAACACACACACACATTGTTCTGACAAGATCCATTGAGGGACAGCTCGTCTGACCACAATACTATCAAGAGAGCGAGTGACTGAGGAGGAGAATAGGGGAAGACAGTTCATACTCACATCTGGTTTGAAAAGGAGGAAGCAAGGACAAGCTTTCTCGGTAATGAACTCCAAAATAAGAGAAGAGAGAAGAGGAAACATGTATGTGGTTACTAAAGGGGTCTGTGTGTGTGTGTGTGTTTGTGTGTGAGAAAGAGAGAGAGTGAGTGTGTGTGTGTGAGCGCGTGAGCCTCGGTGTGTGTGTTTGTGCACGTAAGTGTCTTCATGCATTGTATAGTCTTGCATGTGCGTGCATGCACGGAGTTTTGTGTTGGTCTGGGCGCTTGTGGTTTTGAACTCTGCTGTGAGTTTGTATGAGTGACTGTATTTATATACTGTCACTGAAGACACAAATACCTCCAGAGGGTGTGATATTTCTCTCTGCCTCAGATTGCAGATTGCATTGCAAAATAACTTCATTGACCTCGTGAAATGGAAAAAAAAAATCGCATTTAATACGTTTTTGACAGCTTTCCTGCCACCTGGGCGTCATCCGCCTGCAGCAGTATCAGACAACATGTCAAATCTTTGAATTCCCTCATACACTTTGATTGAGACTCCATGTTTGCATGAATGCCTCCTATTCATGTGACCACTTCCTCTGTCATTTTCACAGTTTTGCCGTCATTATTACGTTTTTTTTTTTAAGACAACCGATGCCAGTGTTTGAGCCTCGTCTGTGTGCGGTGCATGCAAATTGAAAAGCCAGGGTATGTGAGGTGCTGTAGCTCCTGGGGCAGTCAAAGGCAGTCAAATATATGGGCGGAAAGAGTACTGCAGCATCTTACTCTGGCAGAGGCAGTGTTGCATTGCTGAAATTTCACTTAACAAGAAGTGAAATTACTGGTAGAACAAGTCCTAAGAGCCATGCTAGCGGTCTGTGTAAGACAGCAAAGGACTTGTACGGACTCCAAGAGCTTAGGATTGTTGCAGTGGGAAGAAGTTCACACCAGAGCAAATTCTTCCCAGAACAACATGCAAATACTGAACTTGCCTCGCGTACGCATGTTCCAGTAAACACGATATGACATACAGAACGTGGGTCAGCTTTTGCCTATAACGACGAGTGACCTTTTGTATGAAAATCTTCTGTTGAAGAAGCCGTTGGAGATCAGGGAAATCAAAAAGAAGTTCAGTGTTGGAAGAGTGCAGCATCAGAATGTAGAAAATGCAAGGCGTATAAACTGAACAGGTCTTTGGAGGGAAGAGAGAGGAGGAAGGGAGGGCAACTCCGTCTCTGTTTTGGCTGAAGGTCGGGAGAAGCATTCCTTTGATAATGAAGATAAATCCATTTTCTTCCGCGTTGTCTTTTACTTTCTCAGCTGGGGCAAGTTGCATTCATGCAATCCTGCTGCTGTAGTTCTTCAGCAAGTTACTTGTGCAGTAAATATGTTAAACTAAAGTTATAAACTAAAAGCAGGCTCTGCAGAGGAGACTGCATAGCATACTATAGTAAATATGTATATTTGGCACCATGTGTAAGTGATAGATTAACCACTGTTTGTCTGCTATATATATAGATGCTATATTACTATAGCATCTGTACCATGCTTTTACTGAAAGAAAAATCATAATTGGTGATTCAGTTGTTATACTATTAATTGCTAACTAAACAATGTTTGCCATTTATTTATATTTTTCTTTCAGCAATGCCATGATCTTAGAGGTGTATTTTCACCAGCAGTGACGCTATGGAATTAATATTGAAATATTACAGGAAATATAGAAGAACTTTAGGAATACTATAGGCGGCACAAATAAAGTAAAGCTAGATTACTCTTCTTCATTTTACATCAGTCCAGTTTCTGTTGCTTATTGAGAGCCTGCAGCATTTGTGCTCTGTAATGAATGTGATTTAAAATGTAGGGAATTGCGATACTTGAGCAGAATGTACTTAAATAAAACTGCTTGAAAGAAAAAAAAAATGCAGAAGCGCAAGTTCACAAAAAGCTAAACCTCACAGTGACTGAAATAAGTTTAATTAGTTGCTGCCACCCAAATGCATGATGGGAGGGAGGACATGTAAAAGTCTCTCTGAAGCTCAGTAGCATGTATTAATCAAATTTGAGGAAGTCGCTGAAGGAATTTTAATTCGCCTGCAAGATCAGAGGTATAAAATCTGAAAGACCTCCAAGTAAATGTAACTGTGGATTTAACTTTTGCCTGTTTGACCTTCACCAAAGACCTTATCAGTCTGAATTCGTCCTCTTAAATATTGCGTGTTTGTTTGTCCGCAGTATGGGGGCAGGAGCAGATGGCAGTCATATATGCAAAAGTTTGTGTGCGTATGTGTGTTTACGTGTGCAGTAGTATCAGATTTGCCTTCATTTGCCTAGCTGTAGGCTGAGGGTCACAAAGCGGGATTATAGGACGGCACCCACCAGCCCGAGAGTATGCAAATGCCACAGATATGCAAGGACAGTGTGTATGTGTGTGTGTGTGTGTGTGAGGAGCTGGAGACAGGAAGTGAGCTTGGAGTGAGAGGAAGATAGGCAGAGTGGAAAGGCAGACAGCATGTGTGGAAAAGTCACAGAAGGGTAAGAGAGGGAAAATGGAAATAAAGACGGTTTGAGTGGGCAGCAGAAGGAAACCAATGGCAGCGGGCGTGCGGACAGGGAGACAGTTGGTGAATGTTTATGTTTATAAGAGAAAGAGAGGAAGTGGAGAAAAAGAGGTGTGGAATGCAAACAAGGTGACAGGAAATCGTGATGCTCTTACAATCCAGAGTTCAGCAGCATTTTCATTTTTCTTTTTCTTTTTCTTTTTTTCGTTTTAGCTTGCAAGCCAAATGAGCAAAGTATAGTGTCACTTCAGGGCAATGCAGACTTGTCTACTTTGGGACACAAACTTGTTATTTATGAAGCCTCCGATAGTTCCCTTTAGAGATGCATTAATCATGTTGCATCTTTCATTGTACTTCAGTCCACTTTAATACTCTGTGCAAGAAAATCTGCTGTTTTTGATATGGATTTTAAAGTTCTACTCTATTCTGTTCTATTCTATGCTATTCTATTCTATTCCAAGCAAAAAGTCAACCCAATTTAAGAACAATAAGAAGCTGAGACTTGAGCTGATGTTCTTTATTTTGCTCTAGTGGGTGGGGTCGGCTCACTGGTAATTATTTTCACTCACTGCTTTGTGATTTGGGGCGTGTGCGCATTTTGTGCATGAATGTCTGTGCATGCAAGCATACATGTGGATGTTTGAGTGTGTGTACCTCTATGTACTTGTGAGGGTTGTGTGTGCACGTGCGCTTGATGGCTACAGCATCAGTATGTATTTGATTTAAAGGGCCTCACACAGAGAACGTGTGTTTGGTGTGTATTTGGTTTCTGTGTCTGACCACGTCTACCTTGCTATCTACATATTTCCACTGCAGCTAAAATGGTGTTTGACATCGCTTTAACCCCTTGAACTTGATTTCCCCTTAAATTTCCCTTAAAGTAGCTTCAAAGTTAGATTTTTTTCCGTGTTGTAGGACTGTGTCAGATACATGTCCGGTATCTGCTGGTTGTAACACTTCACTGGAGCTACATCACACTTACACTGAGGGAAATATTCAAAACCAACTTGGCTGCAGCATTACATCAAATAGAAAATTTCCCTTTAATTCAGCAGGACATATTTGGTCTCTTTGGAAACCTTGAGATCCGCACTAGAATTTAAAATAAAGCTCTGTGGGTTTCAGTAAAGCTCGGCCAAGCAGCATGCGTTTGTAGTGACGAACCACCGATGGGAACAGCAGGGTTGAAGAAGTTAATCCAAACTACAGCATCAGTGGAACCTGTCAGGTTTTGATGTCAGTCACTCTCAATCAGAGGACAAGGGATTCTTCTAAGAATCTTCTAAGAATTTGCACCGACAGTCAAAAGTCATATGGGGGGAAATCCATTTGTCAACATCATCAACAGACCTGAATGTACTGCAGCCACAGGACACATCGATTTTGAGTAAGGGGCAGGACTGCGACTGTTCAAAATTTGCTTATTAGCTATGATTATACACCCACATACCTAACTTTGATTGAAAGCAACAATTGAAGCGTGCTCTTTGGGGTTTGCTGACAGTGTGATGAAGGATTTGCTGAGAAGTTGATGAAATGTTAGAAATAACTGACTGAAGTGTATATATGTGAAGCAGGCTCAATAACTCCTGTAATGCGAACAATGTAATTACAAACAGATTATATGGGGATGCAAAATGGCATAAATTAAAGGAACATGTTGGATTGGCAACAATTCAGATTATTGCAGCACCGACAGTGATTTTCACCCAGTAAATCAAATCTGCTGTTTCTCAAGGTTTAAGAGATGGAGAACGGCGGCGGGGGGACATCTGGGACGTCCGACGATGTGGAGGCGCTGTGGGAAAAGGTTGAGTGCAAACGCTATGAGCTCAGCCGCTCCATCTCCCCGGCCAAGCTCACTCCCTACCTCCGCCAGTGTAAAGTCCTGGATGAGCAGGACGAGGATGAGATCCTCAACTCCATGCTGCTGGTGTCTAAAGTCAACCGCACAAGTAGGAGGAGTGTGTGTGTTTGTTTGTTTGTGATTTTGTGTTGTGATTTCATTTCCTTTAGTCAGATGTTTTCTTTGGCCTGAGATAAGTTTGTGCATGAGGTGAAATTTTTTCACATACAAAGACCAGTTCAAGGCTATTGGAGTAATGCAACAGCTTATTTATTTTTTATTTGTATTTATTTATTTATTTTTATTCTTTATTTTTCTTTATTTTTTATTTTTCTTTATTTTTTATTTGTTTTTTTTTTCAGACAGCATGCAAGCTAAATGTGAACCAGGAAGTTCAATTGTGATAGCATCAGAGCGACAGCCATAGCCTTTCACTAGTTTGGAGCCAACTCATTCCTGTTTAACAGAGGACAATTGTTGTTCACTTCAAGTGATTTAGGAAGATGACACATGTCACAGTTTCAGCCATGACTGTCATTCATGCAGCGTCTATTCAGCGTTGGCACAACTGGTCTGATTGGTTCAATTGGTTTAATCTAAATCACGAAATCACTTCTCAAAGCCCAATTTTGATAGACTTTATGTAAAGACATTTTTACTTTATTTACCCTCCTTTTATGATTTTTGTCTCATTTTATATTTCTCACATTGATTTCCTGTTTTATCCTCTGTGTAGCAATTTGTAACTTTTTGTAGCTCTGTAAATATATTGACTACTACTAATACTACCATAACTACTACTACTAGCAATAATATCTGAGTAAGACATAATCATGCCCCAAAGTGTCTATAATATGTGTCCTTTTGTGCTTCTGCATTATTAAATACATGCTAATCGACCTCCTCTCAGGCCGTCTCCTCGACATCCTCCACACTAAAGGAGAACGAGGCTATGTGGCTTTTCTGGAGAGCCTGGAGTTTTACTACCCTGACCTCTACAAGCTGGTCACTGGAAAAGACCCCACCCGGCGCTTCTCCACCATCGTAGGTGAGCTGCACAAAAGTTTGGATGCAAACGCGCCTATGCTCAAACACACGAGTGAGTGTACACATGCAAGCAGACACACTTAAATTTCTACCAGCACTCTTTTCAATGCACTCTTGTCCACACGCTGTCCGTAGGGTTTGACCAATGCCACTGTTTTTGGTTTTAATCTGCCAATATTTTGGTTGACTCAACCATCAAATTGTGTCCTTATTCCATGGGGTTGATTTATCAAGCATGCCGCAAATTTGCTCCTGTGGATTTTTCTGCAATTTTAGCGGGCGATTTACCAACGCAAATCAGCACAGGCGCAGTTGAGCTAATTTGAGTGTACTGCGGCTAATACCTGCTGCTGACGCATGTCTGAAAAGCAACATGACTCTCAGTACCACAGACAGCAGCTGTGACAGAGATATTATCAAGAAACATGTCACTGTTTGCAAGACAAGCTCTCATTTTTTCCATTCACATATGCTTTATCAAGAAATCACAAGCTGTTGCTCAGCTCTGATTGTTCCGCTGGAGAAGGAAATTGTCCTGAGAACGCAGCCAGCCCTGATGGAGAAGGATTGCCTCTAAGCTCTCCAGACACTGTGGATAAATAACCATCATATGAGAAAAAAGATTTCCAATTTTGCATTCCTCCAGCTTTAACATAACAGGCAAAACAGTCACCTTTTAGGCATGGAACCCACCGTGTACACTGTGTGTAAAAGAGGTACCATGGCATTCAGTGTCAGGAATTAGTGAGTTGTTTGTTATACCAGATTGTGGCAAATGCAAGCTGGTATGATTGTGTATGCCAGGTTGAAAACAAGTTGAACCACACGGTCAAAGGTGCCGCAAAGGAGTTAAGACAAGTTTTTCAAAGGTGGTACACTGAATAATAAGCCCCCCAAATCCTTGATGAATCAACCTCCATGCTCTTTCTCAGTTGAGTGTGAATGTCCTCACTTAAATTGACCTTATAGTCACACCGTGCCCCTTTAAATTAAAAAATGTGCATTACTTTTTCTTGTAAAATTTTCTAAATCTCAACCTGAATCTCTGTGTCCTCTGTCTTCCCTGCCACCTTCCTTCTCTCCCCGTCTCCACTCTTTAAAGTCGAGGAGGGTCATGAGGGTCTGACCCACTTCCTGATGAATGAGGTGATGAAGCTGCAGCAGCAGTCCAAAGCCAAGACCCTCCAGCAGGCTGAGCTCAACAGGAAGAACTGCACACTGGAGGATGAGCACAAGAAGCTCCGGCTGGCCAACCAGGAGCTTCAAGCCTTCCAACAGAGTAAATATGTTACCTTTGGGCTGTCATGCAGCAAGCTGGGCTGCTTAATGTGTATTTGTGACGCTGTGGGCTCAAGTAATAAAAACCTTCCATTAGACACGATGCTAAAAATCCCAACCAAACTCAGCTGGTTCAACTTGCTTAATCTACCACGAGTTATCAGCTCAAATCTCTTGATATAACTTGATGTAACTTGTAAGCTGGTACAAAATTATTTTCAAATACTGCTCAACCCTGGCCAACCCTGTTGTTCTAACAGGCTTTCTCTGTTCAGTTGGGTCTCAAAGATATGGATGGAATGACTTTGCTGCTAATTTCCTGGTCAGGCTGAATGTGCAAAACCTTGCTGTTCAAAACAATTAAATCTTCTTGCTGCACTTTTGATTTGAACATGACTAAACATAAGTGCATGTCTTCTTTCAGTTCCTCTTTATGAACTTCTGTAGTCATACAGTTCAGCTGTTGTGATGCTTTTCTTGCCATCTGCATCAAGAAATTGGTCAAGAGCTAATTGATAGGCAGCCATGTAATACGTGAAAATTTCTTGCACCAGCTACGCCTCTGGTGAAAGTTTATTTGCACAACTTGTCTACAACATTGTTTCCAGCTTTTTAGAGATCATGCATTCTGGATAAACAACTGTATATAATTGTGATTAGCCCTGTCACTGTGATGGAGAGATTACAAGGATTCAACGTGCAATTTTTGTGTTAAACCTACACCAGAAATTTCTGTAAGTTAAGCACTTGGCTTCGTCACCTCCATTAATTCATACATTTTTTTTTTACAAACATACATTTAGAGATCTTATGGTTATCCAACAGTAGCTGACCACTGTAGAGTAAAATAATAATAAGTCATTCAAAAATAGGGCTGGTTCTTTAAAGAGCCCCTCTGGTGGCCTTGTGATCTCAATCATTTTCAAAACTCTTCCTGAAAAAGAAAGTGACATATGCAGATCACACCAATCACAGTGAGTCTCACATGTGCAGCAGGTTAACCAGGGCCTGGGTTGGTTGTGCCAGCTGTCTGTAATTAGCTGTTACTCCAGTTTTACCAGGAGAACCAATCATTTAGTTGCAAAGTGTGTTTGAAATCACTGGAAGCAGAGTGGATACACCTTTTGCACAGGTGAAGCTCATTTTGACTGAGACTGTGGTTGGTGGGGAACTGCATATGTCACTTTCAGGAAGCATTTTGACATCAAGAGGCCACTGGAAGGGCTCTTCAGCTGCTACTCTGCTTTAAACTGTGAGGGTCTGGTTTACACAGGGAAAATAACACACAAACAAGCAAAAAGAGTTATATAACACATTGTAAACTCTATCATGTTAATAAAATTGCAAAGACTTAAATTACTTCATACCACTATTAAGTTATCTAAGTAATGCTAAAAAACAAAGGTACTGTGCAACTTGCTATCAAGAGCTAAAAACTCTTCTAAAACCCTTATCAGTTCTACCTGATAATAGTTGTTTATCTTGGGTGTGAAGTGTCCTGGAACCAGATCACCTTGCCACAAAAACTTTCCAAAGCAGAACAAGGAAATGAAAAGTTTAGTTGCTGTCACTTTGGAATAAGACACATTCATAAGGCTTAACTGTTAACACAGTATGGCTGTTTAATTCTTTATGATGTCATGGTCTTTTATCATACTAATAATAGTTATAAATGAGTAGTAAAAAATTAGTATACACTTTACTGTATACTTACAGTATACTGTTTATCTGATTCATCAGAAAACTATTGCTGGTGTACAATTTGCACACCTTTGCAGAATATTAAACGGATTGTTAATCCAGTTAAAAACAGATGTTATTATTCAGTATTATTCTTGAGAGCTATCTTCACCATCCACCTTTAGTTCCCCTTGTAGACAAACAATATTGTCTGGACTCTGGTAAGACCAACCAACTGTCCAACAAAGTGAAAATATCCTACTTGTTGCAACTGAAACAGCTACGACTTGTACTGCAACAATATGTTAGCTAATGTTTTCCTAGCTAACATTGCTGAAGAGCTCGCTGTTAAAAACTTAAACTTTGGAGGCTTGCAGTAGTAGATTTGATGTTAGAAGTCAATGACTGACACCATTGCTAACTAAAGCTTCATATCAGTTCGAAGTGCTTTGCTAGACCTCGCCTTTTCTGCTATAACATTAAATTGGTAAAATGATCCAAGGTAAAATGGTGGATTTATATCGAGTAACAGCACAAAATCAATATGCCATGCTAACAAGCTAATAACTGCTGTTACTGCCATTTGTTGTGGCTAGTGGAGAACAACAGGTGCAGTTGAAGAGTCAATCAAATGGACCTGGAGGAATAAAAACTGGGGTCGTGTTCTGATTGGATCACTGTTACATGTGAAAGTAACTTTCTCTAGCAAAACCGCTGGTTTAACTAAGGAGAAACAAACAGATGAACAGATGGTGTCACTCTCTGCATCAAAAGAACATCAGATTCTTGCAGTTTCATAATGCTTTCCATTGATGACAATACAAAACATTTTGATGAAAATTTACATATTTTACTTAACCATCCTGTTAATACATCAATTCATAGTTTGTAAGTTGTAGAATCTTGTATTATTTATAGTGTTGCCATATTTTTATTTGGAAAAGAAAAATTGCAATGTATTCGTGTGACAATGACCATATACAGTTCCTGAAAATGATCAAGGTTGGATTTCCAGGGTACAATAAGATGAGAGAGGAGAGGAACAGCTACAATGACGAGCTGCTGAGAGTGAAAGATGAGAACTACAAACTGGCCATGAGGTACGCCACGCTCAGTGAAGAGAAGAACATGGCTGTGATGAGGAGCAGAGACCTTCAGCTCGAGGTACTTGTGCTTAAACACACACATGTCATGCACAGCCAAAAGCACACACACTTGCACAACCTGTACATAGACACAAGCACGTGTTCGCACATGCAGCCTACCCCACATCCACTACCCCCAGACTACAGATCAGCACACACATAATGCCAAAATAAATTAACCTGTGCAAACAATACAGATGTTGACAAATTTAGAGATTCAGGTGCCATGAAATATCCCTCTTAAATGCCAAGACAAAGCAAACTAGGTCACTCACAGCCTCATGCCAGTTGTCCTGCCCTGTATTCATTTCTATGTTTGCTCTGTGTGTACAGATTGACCAGCTGAAACACAGGCTGAACAAGGTGGAAGAGGAGTGTAAGATGGAGAGGAGGCAGAGCCTGAAGCTGAAGAATGACATCGAGAACCGGCCCAAGAGAGAGCAGATCTTTGAGCTGGAACGAGAGAACGAGATGCTCAAGATCAAACTACAGGACCTGCAGTCCATCATACAGGTATGACCGGTAAATATTATGTATTTATGTATTCAATATTCATGTATTCACTGGTTAACCAAGTGAAAATTATCTTAAGTTAAATAGTTAGCATCTTGACAAATAATTACCTTTACTTTTAACATGACGGCTAGCAAATGCCTACAGGGGTAAGGTTAGAAACTCAACAACAACAACTACTCCCACTGGTATTTTTAACAGGCACAGATGAATAAGGACCTAAAATAAATCCTACAGCGTCTTCATGCCATCAAAGTTGACAGCATTTTCTCTGACTGCAGTATGTACGATAAGCTCTTTGGGATCCATGGAGTGAACTGATGAATGTTTGTGTTTCTGTACACCCAGCCTGGCCCCCTACCTGCCTCAGACAAGGCCATCCTGGACATTTTGGAGCATGACAGACAGGAGGCATTAGAGGACAGACAGGACCTGGTCAACCGCCTCTATAACCTTCACGAAGAGGTCAGACAGGCAGAGGAACTACGAGACAAGGTGACGTGTGCACACATAGACACACATATACACACACACACACACACACGTCCACATACTTGCACACATGTCTTGAGGTTACAGGTTGGGCATTGTGCTCTTTTTTATATCGAGGCAACATATGGTTGAGGGAACATGGGGCAGTTTTCAGTTTGAGGAAAATTACATTGATGGAGTGCTCCTGGAACATAGGACCTTTGGAATATAGGGCCTTGGGAACATAGGGTGTTGGGAACATATGGCTTTGGGAACATATGATCTTGGGAACATAGGGTCTTGGGAACATAGGGCCTTAGAAACATGGGACCTTGGGAACATAGGATCTTGGGAATATGGGGTGAACCCCGGTAACATGTAACACTCTCCCTTACCTCAACAACCGTTGTCGATAGGCCCTTCAGCAGGCACCTAACCTTTACCTGCTAGAGCTGCTCAGTGGCCAGCAGTAGCAGGCTGCGGAGCTGGATGAATGTGAAGCAGCTCGGACTTTCCCAGGATAAATATAAAATACAATAAACATGCTCATACGTAAGCACAGACACAGCCACACAAAAACAGAAACACACCCAAGAAACCCAAGCCCTGGGCCAGAAAGCCCAATGCCCTTGAGACCATCTGTGAAACACACCCTTGATAGAAACCCCCAAGCTTAGCCTGTTTTCTTTCTCTTCCCCTCTCTGTATTTACTAAATTACTCTGCTGACTCTACTGACGTACTAAATAACTCTTCTAATGACTCTACTTATGGTGGTGGTGGTGTGTGTTTATCTGTGTGTGTGTGTGTGTGTGTGTTCAGTACCTGGAGGAGAAGGAGGACCTGGAGCTGAAGTGCTCCACGCTGAAGAAGGACTGCGAGATGTACCGCAACCGCATGAACACCATCACAGTCCAGCTGGAGGAGGTGGAGAAGGAGAGGGACCAGGTGAAAACACAGAAACACACACACACACAGAAACAAACATAGTGTACATGTGCGTTGCTACTTGCGCACCCCTCACACTTCCTGTGCTACAGGCGTTCCGTGCCAGAGACGAGGCCCAACACCACTTCTCCCAAAGCCTGGTGGACAAGGACAAATATCGCAAGCAGATCAGAGAGATGGAGGAGAAGAACGACGAGCTCCACATCGAGATTGTACGTAAAGAGGCCAAGCTGGTCACCCTGGAGTCACGCCTACGACGGCTGTCCAAAGACGTTGTTCTGGACCAGGTTAGATGAGTGGATGTGGATTTGTGAATTATAAATGTTCACACTGCATCTCTGTATCTTGCCCTCTCAGCTACCACTTATTTTCTTCTGCTCAGTTTCTTAGTAATCTTATTATTAGCTTAAATTAATAGCTACTGCGTATCTTCAAATAAATGAATAAAATGTACATTTTGCCTCCCTCTATTGCCAGTTGATATTCAACTGATTCAACTTAAACCAAGTTTTTAAATGACCTTTTCTTAAATCTCTCACCTCTATCTCTCTTTATTTCTCTCATTGTCCCTCGCACTCACTCACTTTTGTCAGAGCCTGCCCAGGGACCTGCCCCCGACCATCATCTCTCAGGGGGAGGAGTTTAAACCTGTGCAGGGCCAATCAGAATGCTCCAGCGACGAGTCACCGGAGGATAAGTTCTTCCCTGAGGAGCCTCGCCTGAGACGCAGACCCAACCTGAAGGCAATAGGGGTCAGCCTGCATCCACTGTTCACACACACACACACACACACACACACACACACACACACACACACA
>OMLF01047740.1:41034-63627 GCA_900302615.1 Holocentrus rufus | reverse complement strand
CATTAGGGCAAGGAGACAATTCAGCTCCAGCGGCGGCTCCTGGAAACCTGCTGCATGCTGAAATGAGAACGGGGGCGATTTATTTTCATTAGCTGTTTTTTATTTCAAACCAGTATTGATTGCAACGGCATGAATACCGCACAAGTTTTCTCGCCTCTTATGTGTTTTATTGTTTCGAAGAGCTTTCTGTCACAGTTGCGGCGAGATTCAAAACTATCTGGGACGATCGCTGTAGACAGAGACGAATGGTTTCATATTTTTGGAGTTTATTGTTTCTCGCTCCCCAATTTTAGGGGATCGCCTCTTAGTTCTTTATAACAGTTGAAACTGTTAAAGGGCAGTTTGGTTACCCACCCTCCTGCATCGTTTTTATAAAAACATGCAGCATTAAATCTCCATCTTGACTGCCTAATGAATGATTTAAAGCCGACTTTTCATGAAACTTTCTCTTTGTGTCATTCGTGAATAGATTTTCAGAGGAACCTTTCCGGGAGTTGAAACAGAATAGACTAATCCTGTGTCAGTGTTGTCATTCTGTGTAGCTTTTCTCCCGCAGCATCGCCCTTCTGGAGCGGCTGCATAAATGTATGAGGGATGAGATGGAGATGCTTTGCCTCGGCTTGATATGATGATGTGTCTGTAGTTAGATGAATAAGTCACTGATTCAGAGATAAATCCATTTCTTTTGCTGAGCCTGGCACTGGGATGAGATATGGTCATAAGTTTATCGCCCCGCTCCACGTCGGGGTGTTGGTGCCCACTTCAGCTGCTGTAAATCAACAAGGAGGGGAGAAAAATGGCAGCAGGGGATCAGATAGCTCCAGGTCCTTGGCTAACCTTCACTGTGTGCACAAATGTGTGTGTGAGTGTCACATTAGACAGATCATAAGGATTTGTGCCTGAGTTTCTTTATATTTTTGTTGTTTTTGAACAATGTATTCAATTAATCTGAAGCTATACTGTTTTCAAGAAATTACACTTTCATGCTCATTCTAACCAAAAACAATTGAAAAATACTGTTTCATCAGTAAGATGTTCCTCCACAGCCATTTATTTAATGTATTTAAAGGATAATTCTGGTATTTTTGAACCTCGACCCTATTTTCCCCTGTATTTGGGAAAATCAAAATTTTTTCTAAATTTTTCTAATTTTTTTATAGGAACAAAAAGTTTTGGAAGTATTGAGGCTATAACCGGCATTTTTTTTGTTCCTATTAATCATTTAGACCAGATAGAGGGGAAAACAGGGCTCAGGTTCAAAATACTGGAATTATCCTTTAATGCATTGATTAACAGCAATGCACACTGGGTGCTACAGGTCAAAGGTCCATGAAATGGCTTCATGTTGTCGGGCTGCTCGGCTCTCACAGCCTGCACATGTGACTGAGACTGCATATTCATTTTCAGATGAACACACACTGCTGACACACAAGCGAATGCAAATGCGCGCACGCACATGCTCACCCACACAGGCAAACAAACAAAGACGCTGACAAACGCACCCATTCACACACATTAACGGATGTATGCGCCTGTTAGTCTCATCTTTCAAAGGAGGCCTTTGTTTCTTGTGAATTTGAAATGTGTTTTACCAAACTTCAATCCTCGCTGCACATAAAAAAAAAAAAAAAAAAACCAGCAGCATCAAAACACAAACTCAGTCGAATATCCAGGCTGCACCGAGAGCCCCACTAATAAAAGTCTTAGATCAAGAGTCAATACATACAAAGCTAGATTTCTTCCCCTAACTGGGTGTGTAACGGCACCTCTGAAGCTCTCTAAACACACCAGAGCCCCACTGATCTCCGACTGATCGCAGCCTTTGAGAGGAGAGCGCAAACGTTGGCGCTTTGCTCTCCATCATATGGCAGAACAGCTCTCGGTAGTTTACTGTGATGCTCTTTTTGTGTTTTGTTTTGTTTCCTTAAAGTTTGCACCAACATACAAAACTTCTGAATAAAACATAAACGACTTTCTTAATAAGCCTGCAGTCAAATGGCTCTCGAGAGAAGTCATGCTCGAGATTGGATTGCGCGCCGGGCTTCTCTGCTAACCTCTGCACTGCTTCCCACGTTCGGAAAAAGCGGAGAGAAAAAGTCAAACCTGCTGGGCCGGCACACACATGGCTGCAGCCTGGAGGTGTGTACCCCAGTGTTTAGCCAAGGAGAAATGGACCAGTTTAACAAACTGTAACTGAATACTTGGAATATAGCGTCCTGACATTGATATCTGTTGATGATACCTGCCAAAACCAGCATATCTCATCATTTCGCAGAACTAATGAAAGCACTGTTATGACAAGTTGCAGAGCAGAACTGATGTTAGATTCTTTGTATTGATATTTCTAAGTTTCTTCTTTCTTCTTGTTGCACTGTGGCATTCTCCAACAGGTACGAAAAAAAACTGAAACTGTTTACAGATGCCTCAAGTTCTCGGCAGAGCTCCAGCAGAATGTTCCTGTCACAGGGCATGACCGCCGTAAGACCAAATCCATGGAGCAGCTTTTATTTTCTTTCATTCGCAGTTATGGAAACATGGCACACGTTGTATAGAAGATGGGGAGGATTGATCCTTGAGAATGAAATGACAGTTCAAATCAAGGTGACTGTCACTGGAAGCAATCAGAGCCACAGAACAGTCTGTTTGTTTTTCTCATTAGTAATATACAATATGTTCTTGTTACTTAATGACACAAGGGACATGCGTCACAGTTTTATAATCCATAGCAATGAAATGTGAGGATATAAAAGGAAGGTAGAGCAGATAATTAGTGAGCATTCAGGGGAAAAAAAACAAGTTTTGTTATTGTCAGTATGACCAGAGCTTGGCACGCTCATTATATGCTGAAGAACAGTTGCTGCTCAATATGATTGCTCTAAGTCAGCGTGGCTCACACAAAAACAAATGCCACTGTTATTGTTCAGGGAAATAGCACGATTCCAAAAGCACAAACGGCAGCGGCATATTCAAATTAGCAACAACAAACAACAATAACCACCCACACATGTCTGTGTCAGCACAAGGACGGACAGAGAGAGAGAGAGAAAGAAAGAATGGGTGTTTGCTTTGGTTACTTGTGATTTTTTTTTTTCTTTGGGTTTGAAAATGCTTCTGGGTGACAGAACAGAGTGTGACAACCTGCTGTGCATTAACTTACATGTGTGAGGTTTTGTTTACCAGAAGGAGGTTAAAATGCACAAGATGATGCACACATGAACATCACAGAAGCTGCATGTGGCAGAGCATCTTCAGTTGTTGAGCCTCTCTGGGGAGGGACAGTGTCGACTGGCCAGGGCCGTTCCACACATTTCTGGGGCCCCATGCAAAAGCCAATTTTTGGTGGCCCCCACTGCTGCCTTTTTGTAATCTTCAAAAATGTCACATGATCATATGACTTGAAGCTGGAAAGTTTTACAAAATTAGCTAATGTGCACAACAACAGCTTCTCAATCTAATGAACTATCTTCATGAATAACTATTTATTGCTGCTTTAGGCCGAGATCATATCGGATGCAAAACACGAGGCGGACCATACTGCCTTTATTTTTTTGTGAGGTGCTTGCAGCGCAGCGCTGGAGGCATCTTTTTTCCTGTTGCTAGGTAACCGCACTTCAATATATGAGTGACATGGGGCATTTTTTTCTTGGAGCGCATCAAAGTAGGATTCTTTTCAACTCGGCGCACTTCCGGCGCTTCCTCAAAAACAGCGAAGTGCCAGGCGCGGATCAACATGAGGCGCCTGGTGGGCAACAGCAGCATGCAAAACGCTTCAGACTGACAGACAATAATTAGAAGAAGGCGCTCCTAGCCGCTAAAACCGCGCCATATGTGATCCCAGCCTTATGCATAAGTAATTCTATATGTCCTAGGCAAATTTATTACATTTCTTTAATACACTTAACCAGTTATCAATAAATCCCATCATCAGTTGATGGAAAGAGGTTAGAAATAGAAAAGAAAATAATTTTATAAGACCATTGGGGAGCAAGCAAGGGCCCAATCTTATTTTATGAATGTACAAGTCAGTTTGTAATCTGATTTATTTTGCTAAATATCCATATTAAATTAGTCTACTTTAAACAAAACTGAAAACTGTAGTCAAAAATAAGCATTTCAATTTCAGGTCCTGGCCCTGGGTAGTCAGTCCCTCGTTTCGCCCCACTGCGACGCCCTTGCTGCTAGCCACCTCTTTACCCTACAAAAGAGGCATCACGGCTGTAGTTCAAACTGTTATCGACCTCTAACATATAAGCTCGGAGCATTGTGGACTCTCAATATGAGCAGAAATAAGAGATTTATCTCTTTAATTCTACTTTTGAATTAGCTTCTGACAACTATATTCTGCCATCTGGCCAGGGGTCTTAGGAGGCACATGAAATGATCCTCTCATTTTGTTCTGAAGATTGTTCCACATGCACACACTGCAGTGTGGTTCCTTTTATTTATCATGGTTGTCACTGTGGACTACTAATAAAAAGCTTGTGCAATTTCAACAGGGAATGGATTTCAAAATGAGAACTATGAAACAGCCTGAATTAAATAGTACTGTAATAACAATATAAATTCTCCCGGCTGCTGCCATTATAGCTTTAAGGGATATAAAAAAAAAATTGTTTAAAAAAAAAAAAAATCCTGCTTTGAGTCCTTATTCCATGTTCAGTTTACAATTACTTTAAACAGCTTGACTTTGATGCGAGGTGTTATTTCTGTTGTGGGGAGCTGTGTTTACTCTTGGCCAGAAGCCAGTCGAAAACCTCCATATGAAAAATGTGCATAATCTAAACCACAAGTCTTTTATTAATGATGTAATGTTTTTTTCACAGTCACGCTCTCTAAGAGCTGATCTAACCCATGACATCATTATCAGGATTCCAGCAATGAGGGGTGGATGCGGCAGTGAGGTAATTTGCTGCAGTGTGGTTTTTATTTTCTGCTGAATTATTAACAATACACTGTCAACCATAACCAATGTGCCTGCCACTTGTAACAAGAGAGCAAAGCAAATAGAGTTGGAAATGACGGGTGGGCTCGTGATGTCATCGCAGCAGCAGTTGGTCGGGAAGTCTGTCTGATGTGTCAGGCTCTCATGAGGTGACTCACCGAAGCCCCGTAGCCGAACTCACATCAGTAAATGAATCATACTTGGAAGTTATCTCATACTTTCGCCTCTCAGAAACTTCATGAAATATTGATGGATGAGAGTGTCCCCCCCCCCTTCAGTGGCTACTGCCTTTGATGTCGGGGGAACTTCTGAAATCCACGGCGAGGGGTTAAGCTGGTTATGATAAAACCACAGAGAGGATTATGATGGATTGTCACTCAAACTGTTTTCTGGGCAAGGGGAGTGAGCCCCCCTGATAAGGCGGCTCAGACTGTCTGATAGAGTAAGAGGATGACCTTTTTTTTTTTTTTTTTTGGAGCCGATGTCCAGAGGGGAGTGGAGGAGGTAGCCAGGTTTGAAGTGACCTTCAAGCTGCGCTGTACTTTACTTATCCCTCTTTACCTCCCATTATCTCTGGTTTCATGACAGTGCCCATTCCTCTAGACCACGCAAGGTTGCTCGAGTCAGAGGAAAAGCCCTGGTCACCTTGCTATCCCTCTCTGTTTGACAGGTAAGATTAATGAGTGCGTTCGCTGGGAGAAACCTTTACACTCAAACTCTTTTCCGCTTTTGTGGAGGCGAAACCTCAGGAAACAGGAGCCATTCTTACCATAAAATGACAATATGTCAGTGCACAAATCTAGGAATAATTATTGGAATGATAGAAATTTGCTAATTTGATTATAGATTTATTTAAGTTTATGATAACGCTAATTTTTCAAACATTATATACTGTTCTTGTTTAGAAGATCTGCAATATTTTATATGGAGTCCTTTTCAAAATGCATTCATTAAGCTGAACAACAGCTAAACACTGGAACATTTATAGGAACAATTTGATCATATATCATCTTTCATTATATCTCTTGTTCCAGTTATATCACCCTGAGCAGTGGAAAAAGTGTATGATTTTATTGATTTCATTATGAATTTCAAAATAAAAGTCCATCTGGTCAGTGTAAAGACATCCCTTAGGATATGATCGTGGCTTCAAAGTGACTGATGCAACAAAATACATAATAAAACAAAAAATTTACACTTACAATGCTTTGAAAACAGCTGTGAGTTTGCCATGTTGCAGTTATGAAGCTTGTGCTCACGTTATAAAGGAGGAGGAGCTCATGTAAAGTGTTTTTGAAAAATCTTTCGGTGATGCTGTTCTGCACAGTCAATAAACCATAAAGCCTCATGTAATTTAGTGTTGGCCTACAGCCTTCTACTGTACAAGTCTAATTTATACTCTTGTTTTCATCAGCTCCCACAAATCCATCTCTTCCCATTTAAGCAGAAGAGAGAGACACACCAGTGTGTGACATTTCCGAATACAGTCAGTGTTAAATAGGGTCTCACCCTCCTGACCCGCGGGGCCACCGAGAAGTGGAGGTACGTGCAACACCCATTTATCAATCTCCCCTCTCACCCCGGTTGCCACGGGCTCGCGGGCGGTTTCCTCCCACCGAGCTGGGAATCTTTGTTTATCAAGAAATGTAATTCATTTCAGGTGTCAGGAGGTGATACATTCTGTGGAGGAGGAGGGCAGGGAGAGGGAGCACATTGGCCATGATGGATGGAGGGTCAGGCTGATGGAGACAGGGTGGGTGGCTCGGTATTCACGAAACAACTGGCTAACTCTGGCTCGATGTTACAGATGAACCTCACTGGGTCTCGTATTACTAATGATTTTTCCTGATTGGCTAAACCGCACTCATCTTCCCGCAGCACATGCAATAAACATCTCTTTTTCCTTTGTTTACTATATTCCACTGTCTCTATAGGCTAACATAATCCAAGAAATCCCAGCTGAATTTGGTGATTTTTAAGTACTACCACAGTCACAGTGTAAGTAGTCGGGCTTGCAGTGTAAGTAAACAGGAGTAAACATTTTATTTGTTTATTTGTTTTTATATAATCTTGATTTTATGTTTTAGTTTTATCCTCTCCTTTGCAAAGACCTTTTAAACAGTAAGCGGGGATGAAATGCTAATTTACACTGATGTGTGTTCAGATTGAAGATGAATATCACAATAATATCAATCCCTTCTCTTAAAGGTGCATGTCAAAAATCCAGGATAAGTTTGAAGTGAGGACTATTTCAACTCAACTGACAAAACATGGAATAAGCACATAATTTATCAGTGAGTCAAGGCAACAGTGAGAACCATGTAGACTCCACCATCAAATTTTGTTCTTATTCTAGGTTGTTTTTTTTTTTTTTGTCAGTTGAGTGCAAAAAGGCTCTCACTCAAATTGACCTTTTGCAATTTTGCATAGTGCATAATTATGACACACCTGAAAACTCATATACATAAACTATAATGGATAACTTGTCATTGCTCACATTAAGCTAAATAACTTTATTGGTTAGGTGCCAAAAATGATTTCTGGCCCCAGATGTATGAGTTGTCCTTCAGGCTTCTTCAGGTTTAGTTATATATTTTCCAAAATGCTTGAGTGGAGTTTCAGGGCAGAGAGTTGTTATCTTTAAAGGATATTTATATTGTTATGATAGTATTACTGTAACAAAGCTTTGTGTTATTTCTCCTCTGTGGAGCCCCAGTTATTAAAAGTATTACTGCTATTATCATGATGATGATCATAATGATAATCATCATTTACTGTAGTATATTTTTGCAATTTTAAAGCATAAGATATTGCCTGAGCATGAAATTTTCTATGTTTGAGAAGGTTATTAATGTATTTAATATCTGTGGTATTGAATTTATGAGGCTGCCCAAGAGGAACATCAGATCAATAAAACTCTGTGTGAGACTAGAAATGAACTGTTCAGCACTGCTGCCCCAATCTTAACTCCGTGTTTACAAGACACGGTGAACATTGACCGAGCATCCAGCAGCATCCACTGGACTCACTGTTTGCTGACTGGACTGAAAAGTGTTACTGCGGGATGTGTGAGCCTGGTCTGCTCAAATTCTGTGAAATGAGCACCGCGTCTTCAAATTCAGGTGTGTGCTCCGTGGACGAACTTAGAGAAATGTGTTTTCCCACCAAAAATGGATTTCACAAAAGAGACATAACACAAGTCTGACAGTGAACTACCGTCATGGAAAATGAGGGTGATGAGATCAGGATGGTGGATGGCAGACACCTTCAATTCAGCACCTCCAATTCCGACAACCTGGGGTCAACTCCTAAATCATGCCAAGAAATTTTCTTCATCTGTCCAGCAAAATTGCTCTCCTAGTTCAGTGTGGCTGCAACTAAAATATAAATTTAATAGAAAGGTTAGCCATTGGCCTACTGACCTGAATTTGGTTCCTGATGAACACATTTTGTGTTATGGGAGAACTAAAATATACTCAAACTCAAGTTCCTATTCCCCCTTTGCTTCAGCATTGTTTAAATTTTCTATGAAATTCTGCCCCTTCTACAAAGTTTCTTTAACCATATCTTCTCATATGACAAAGAAAAACCGGAGAAAGTTCAATTTGTGTTAATGTCTCATAATCCGTTGGGCCAAAGTGTGTAATTGTGTCTGCGTGTTGCAGACTTAAATTATATGAGGAATATGTTCTTCCACCATGAATTGGATTGTGTGACAAAAATGCAGATTGGACACTATATAATGGGAACATTTCAGCAAGTTAAACCACTTTGGTTAAGGTTTGAGTTAAGGTTGCAGTTAGATTCAGGGAACTGAAACAGCTTGCTTAAAGTCAGGAAAAGGTTTTTTCAAATTTGACAAACCCCTCACAGTAGAAATCCTTTATGTCAACACTATTTCAATCTCATTTATAATTTCAGCTAACACACTGGCAATACCACACTAGTGTAATTTTTCCTCTTTGTGAATTATAATAGGGTCTCCAATGCAGGACCCTGATGAAATCTGACCTCTGACCTTTGGCATGTGACCGCTCGCTCTTCACCCTGCAGGTTAGGGATGTTTACTGTGGTGCACTTTGTCTCAGGTGGGAAATCTTCCCCAGGCTCATTAAATATTGACTGTCCTCCATACTAAATAGGATCCACAGCTTCATCAGAGGATCCCCCATGTCTTTTCTATTATGTATTTATTTGTGTATATAAAAAATTAAAGATATTTTGGAAAAGCGCTGCAGAGATATTGGCATTTCAGGCCTCACCCCGACTGCTGGCTCCTTGTACAGAGAACAGATTGATGGTGCCTTTCAAGTCGAGGTAATTACATTCCTCCACAAACAAACCGTCCTCTCGCTAAGCATAAGTGATGGTGGACATCACTGATGCGTCTGTTGATTGGGTTTTGAATCAGACGGCCTTTCATGATGTGTCTAGCTGTGTTTGAATTCATACTTGCTTGTGTGTTTGTGTCTGCAGAAAACCCTGCGGCTTTTAAAGCCAATAAATTGACATAGTGTATGAATACTTACTTTGAAGACTCCACCATGTCCTTATTAAGAGAAATGCTACTCCCTCTCTCTCTTTCTATCTCGCTCTTTCTGCATGTGTGCGTGCATGAATAAAAGCGTGTGCACTGCACACGTGTGCAAATATTATAACCTTAAGTGGAACAGGAAGGCTTTAGTGAATGCTTGGCTAGATGCTCTGTAATTTTCATGTCAAAACCAAGCACAGTGCATCACAACAGTTGGCTTTGTGGCCTTTTCTGTATGTGTTGTCAAGAAAATGCATCTGATTTCACATTATGCGTATATACATGGCAGTTTTGCAATGTTGTCCAGTGTCTTTACATGTATGTATGTGTGTGCATGTGAGTCTATGTGTGCCCTTGAGCGTGCCAGCAAACCGCTTCACCCTGAGTGTAACAGCTTATCGTAGCCCTGCAGTCTCTTGGCAGCACGTTGAGTAAGTGCTTCATTATGGAAAACAGCAGCGGCAGGTTCCTCAGTGTTATACACACTGTCCACCCAGGAGTCTAAATCACCTTGGCATATAGGGAAAGCGTTTAAGCCGTCTTTAATAATGATTAATATTCCTCCACCACAACACAAAATAGGCCTCCCACCACCTCCATCCATCACCAGTATGAAACCCCATCCTCTATAACACTTAAATTACATTCATTAGTGAAAGCCCACAGCACAGTGGCTATTTGGGAGCTGGTCTGCGCAGTGGTAATTGTTCTTACATCAATCAGTTATGTACTTGGACAAAATGAAAACAAAATGAATTATGAAAAATGAGAGTGGGAGTAGGTTTCACCATGAAACCGGTCCCCGGCTCCACGGAGCAGCAGTTTTAAGTCTTAAGACCCTGAAGGATCCCACCTCTCTTTATTTCACTCTCACTCACACCCACGCACAATTTCATGCACACAAACACACACATGCACGCACACTAATCTAGCATTAATATCCCACAAATATATCCCTATACCTGTGGGTATATTTTCCCTTGATGTGGTAATGGTATGATAATAAACTTCAAGCAGTGTTTATGTTAATTTGGGGTTGGAGAAAGAATGCGACCCGATTATTTGCCATCATCTTCCTAAGCTGACACTAAACCTGCCTCTGCAGGTGACACACATGCACACACACACACACACCCACATGCACACGCACAGGCATAAGCATGCATCTATGCACACACAGTGTGCAGAGACGCTGCACACTGTTTCATTCATCTGCACTGTTTTGTTTTGAGATAGGGATCTGCTGGCTCAGTATGAATGAAGGGTTTGTAACACCAAGTGTAAGTTGTGGATTTGTCAGTGAAATCATCACCTGCTGTCTCGGGTTGCAGGTTGAGCTAAATATGCAATGGACTGACCCTGGACAATTTGACAGAACTTCAAATCAAGAAAGTCTCATCAAATTTTGTGAAATGAGCATTTAGCTCTGAACTATAGGTTACATGTTCTGGACGCAAATTAATTTGGATGATGTTACAACCTCACAGATTGGACACGGCATTAGACGTGCCATTTTCTTGTGAATGGCAAGTACAGGCATGCAAAGGTGGTTAAGGTTAGGTTAAGGTTTTAGTCATGGTTAAATAAGAAAAAAAACGTCACATGGCAGAGGCTGGGAACATGAATTCACCACTTCAACCTTAGCACCCAGTTTTTACCACATCATACGACTGGCTGTTTTTAATCATGTTCCCCTCATGCAATCCTCCTGTGGTGGAAAACCTTTTTGTTCACAGAGTACAAATTTACATTTTATTACATTGTGCCAATATGAAAAAAAATGAGGAGAGCAGGCAGACACTCTTGCACATGGTGCACAAACACAGACACCCCTCATGGCTGTGAAGGGAAGCACTTTGTGCTGGTCTGACATGGCTTGGAGAAATATCACACCGAGGCTCTGAATTCCTTAACTTCATCCTGAAACGAGTCAGAGCCACATGATAATGATCCAGAGCATCTTACAGATACACTAATGCAGACAGGAACAAACACACACACACACACATACACACACACCATGCAAGCTCACAAGCACCGACTGAAACGAACACAAAGCCAGCAGGTTTCACAAAATGCTAACGAAGCCAGGAATATCTCCTTGCCAGTCGCTGCTCCTTCCAGACCATCTGCTCTAGTGATGATTTGGAAGCTTTTGAGGGTGGCGTTGTTCTGTCCAACCAAACGTCCTCCTCCGTCCCCAGTCGTAATCCACCCCGAGAATCCCTCAGAGGTGTTTGTCTAGACTGCCACAGCTGTGTAGCGTCTCAGCGCTGGGTGGTTTGACACCCCCGTCAAACGTACAAACACAGCCCGAGACACACACACACACACACACACACACACACACACACACACATGCATTGAAAACACACAAGCACATTCACTCTCTCTCTTTCTCACTGACTGTAAAACACAAAACACAGCCAAAGACGCCACAAAAGACACTCACAGAAACACCCAAACACAGACAAAGACACTCACACAATCATGTATATTTGTATAAAATTGTGCACACACACACACACACACACACACAGACACATATTGGCACTCCCATGGAATGTCTCATACATCTGGGGTTTGACACGTCTTCCTCACTTTCTCTATCTGCTTCATGCTCTCTCTCCCCTCTCACATTTGGACAGCTGAGGCCGCCTTTCTTCCTCCCTCACATGCAGACAGTTAACAGTTGGGACTTTGCCTGCTGAACAGCCCTACTGGTCAAGTATTGCCTAACAAATAATTGAAAGCATCTGTTTTGGGTGGGGTGCCCATGTCAGCACCATTCAGGTAGCGTCAGTCAAGTTTTCGATCACCAAAATGGATATCAAATCAACTCGATTCCTTCTGGGATTGTCTAAATTTTTCGACGCTCGTTCTGTTGTCGTGCATTACCGACCCGACTAATCAGGCGTTTTACGGTTTGTGCCAACACACCATAAAAAGTATTTTCATGTACCGTGTAATGCAGGTCTGGGTTTGCAGGCCTGTTCCTGTGGCCCATAAACGCAGCGGGCTTCTCTGTCATTACCGCAGAAGTGCGATGTGACGTCCCCCCGCCCCGACATCAACATGGGCGTTTCCACGCCGGGGCGATGACAACTCTCATCATCTGACCGCCAAGACATATGAAGGGAGCGGAGGGGCCGGTGTTGTTGCCGCTGTTGCCATGGGAACAAACAGTTGTTTTTCGGGGGAGAAGTCACACCGATCTGCCCCTTCCGTTCGAAGAAAAATAAAAGTTGACTGAGGTTTCAGTTCAGTAAGAGACGATGTAACACCAGCACACACACAGAAATACAGATAGTGTGTGCATGTACACAGACACAAATGCACTGTTATAATATTTATAATCCCACGAGGATATTCGATGCAGCGCTCCAGCCTCTTATTCAGCTGATCAGCCCTCTGACTTGTCAGCAAAAAACGCTGCTGAGAGGAAATATTGATTTAGACATAAAAAAGAGGAAGCTTCATT
This sequence comes from Holocentrus rufus, assembly GCA_900302615.1. Classification (NCBI taxonomy): domain Eukaryota; kingdom Metazoa; phylum Chordata; class Actinopteri; order Holocentriformes; family Holocentridae; genus Holocentrus; species Holocentrus rufus. Next base: position 50,670 of record OMLF01047740.1, on the reverse strand, counting down.
GTGTTTGCATTGCAAATGCCAAGCGACTAAACATTTTATGACTCAATATGCCGCACGCCAACGAGAGCCTCAATTCAAACCGGCTCACTCCCGCTCTCCATCTTGGCCCGCTGAAGGAGTGAATTAGCTAGCTGCCATCCGCCGAAAGTCAGTGTGACTTCTAATGAGAGAGTAAATTACAAACTGACACAGCAGGGAATAAACTCACTGCTTCATCCAAGTGAGGTTTAGCACCTAATCTGCTTGGGGGGGGAGCTTCTTGCTCTGGCAGGGGGGAAGTAATGCAAAAATGTTGTCCAGCATTCAATGATTCATCCAGTTTGCTTTATTTTTCATGTATCTTTTCTTCTTTGTGGCATGTTTTTATCGCAGCTACTACTTCTGACATATTTCTATAACCTGTGTTGATAAAATGGATAAATCTTACGCTAGATCAACGATTTAAAGTATAAAAGTGTAAGATTTCTTCCCTCCAGTTTGTATCCGTGGTCAAGGTTCCTCTCTCTTTTATATTTTTCCTGGCTTGTCTGCACAGTTGGAGATATCACAGCCTGTTTTGCTCCCTTCGGAAGAAACCATTTGCTGCCACTCTTGTACGCTATCAAAAACAACATCTGCAGAGTTGAAAATTGCCTGAGGTACATAATCCATCACCGTAAACATGAGGCCTTGTCAAAGTTTCTGTTATTTCATCGGGCTTGAACTGAGCTTGTTCATATCAGTGCATGCACCGCAGTGCACTTAGCTTACAGCATGCACTGCAAAATGTTTTGGAGAACATAAATTAGACATAGCCAGTAGAGAATGGGCTAGAACTCTAAATAACACTGGCATTCTTCTTTAATATCATCATAAAGTGTATGCATTACTGTTTGAATCTGCACAGCATGTTTTATATGTTACAATGTGCTCAGCCACATTCACTCCCGCCCACCCAAACCCCCTACAGTACCTCAGCTTTATGAGTCCCTCCTCAAACAATGGTACAGGCTCGTCCAATGTTCACACACAAGTGTGAATATGTTGCTCTTTATTGGGTGGGAACTGGAAGTGGGAAAGACAACAAAATCAAGGATTCCTCCCTGACCTCCCAGGCAGTGCAGGTCAGTGCTAACAGCTGTTTATTGATGTGAGATTACTGGCGGAGAAACTCGAGCCCGTTTTTCCTGGACATAATTTAGGAGCATCACGAACATCCCATATGGAACCACTGTGCGCTAACAGCAACAAACGCAGGCTTTGTCTTGATCCCACACACTATCCATATAATTCTGTCAAGACGTGCAACAGTGTTGTTTTGTTTTTGGTTTCATTAATGTCAGTAAGCAGTAAAATGCATCCAGAGTGGGATCCCAAGGACAAAACAATCTACGTGCAGCCGTGTTAGCTAATGTTTCGCTGTTAATTGACAGTTTTTATATTACTTTCTGGGAACTGACAGCAGCTGGATGTTACGCTGTGCCGGTAAAGACCGAGTTTTCAAAGCATCAGGTGGGTAATCTCACACTCACAAGTCACAATCTTCTTGAAAGCACCATGGAAATGGGTTGAGGTCCTATATCACTTCCTGGGTTAGTGCTTTTCTTGCTTCTGTAACCGTACTGTGACCGAAGACAATTTAATTTGCCCACCACCAGTTACTGTACGCCCACACCTCTACTTATCCACAGTTTCCTCTCAGCATCTCAATTCACTGATCAACATGATTGAAACAAACGATCGCTCACGCCATTAGTTGGACGAAAATGGAGACGGAAAACTTAATTAGCCATTCATACAAGCAAAACTGTCTTACTTGCAAGTGTTACCGACTTTTTTGGCTGTAATGTCAAATGTTTGACACCCTTGTCAGCCAGAGGCCACTATCAATCAATGCAAATTATATAAGAGCACTACCTGCCTTATTAACAGAAGCAGCTTTTGTTGTTCCCTCAGGGCAGCAGCTCTCATGACTGCCAACGAGTTTCAAAGTGGCATTCAATCACCATGTTCAGAAGATATAATTTTGTTTACACTGAAACTGATGACTGAAAACTTAGTTTACACACGGCACTTTGTATAAACCAAAAGCCGCTCATTAAGCCAGCACTTCCCGAAGTTTTAGACCCTAATGTCACTGAGCATTACATGATTTTGGGTTCAAAATGGCCCATTCATAAATGATATAAACAAAGCCATACACGATAATAGCAAATGCTCCATGAATAATTGAAATTAACAGTGTAAATAAAAGGATGAAGGAAATGTAGAGTGAGAAATCTGGTAGTGTCCCTTATATTATGGGATGTAGAACTATGTGCACAGAAGCTAAGATCATGTAGCTGGATGGATCATAAGACCAATGGCACCCAGGGACCGATCACTTTACAATGCCCTGTCACTAAGGCCATGGATACTGATGAGACCCCATAAAGCCTATTAATAAATATGATGGTATTATCTTAAGTAAACTGTTTCTTTCCATTTTTCTCCCACTCAAAATCCACAAAGAGCGAGTCCACCACAAAAAGACGGTGCGGACTGCCAAAGGACGAAGCACTGGCCCATCACTGCCTCTCGTGCCTCATTTATTCTTTGTCTTCTTTATTGGTGTCTGGCAGTCTTTGCATGCTGGTCCGTCTGTTTGTTGTGACTTGAAATCTAAACTGTTTTCAAATAAACTCAATGAACGATCTCGCCAGGCGCTTGATTTTGATTCACCCCACCGCTGGCTTTCTTGCCTTGAAAGACCTTTACCCAACCAAAGAGTCAAGGAAAACATGCTTCAAATAAATAAATCAGCAAGGTATAGAAGATTATTTCTTCCCTTAAGCAACTCTCATGTGACACAAGTGACAGCTCTGACATATGTTAAACCTTCAAAGTTAGACTCCTCCATCACATACGGTGCAAAACACATACATGGAGGTAAGAAGTTCCACACAATGCTCATGTCCCCTCAAGGCCCCCGGCAATCAGGAAAGCAGGTGGCCCAGTTATCCTGATTGGTTGGGAGCCGTCGAGGGGCTTTTCTGGGACGCCGCCTCATGGTTACTGAGGTTAGTGAGGTCGTCCTCAAATAAGCCGGGCCCGAGTCTGACCGCCCGGGAGGCTTCACCTGTCAAAGCATCCTTGAGCAAGGTGCTTAAGCCTCACCTGCTCTTGTTGATTCGCACTGTCTGACTGACCTTGAACTTTAACCAGAGAAGAAGAAGAAAAAAAAGAGAGAATTTCCCCTCTGGGCGCATGAATGAAGTGTATCGAAACGAGATTAAGGTTCCCAGTGAGCGGGCCGACCTCGGGGCAATGAGGTTCACTTGGCTGGCTCTCCGTGGTAACCCAGGGCTTGATGGGTCTGTTTGTTGTTTTGGCCATGCTGGCGATATTTTAGCCGCGGATCCATAAACACCAGCTGATCCGGAGCCACGCAGGAACACATCTCCCCTTTAGCGGTTCAGGTTCCACGGGGCGGGCGGGTAAGCCGGGTCAGCCACCAGGTCAGCGGGCTCCACGACTGCAGCTACCAGCGGACGGAGGTCCAATTTCACTCTGATGAAAATTAAATCTGTGGAGCAGAACAGCTCCCAACCTCAAATAGAGAGAGAGAGCAAGAGAGAGAGAGAGAGAGAGAGAGAGAGAGAGAGAGAGAGAGAGTACAGACTGCACTCTGAGGTTGAAAAGTACAATAAAAGCTAGTTCTGTTTCAGCCGATAAAGCACCGTTCAATTACATCTTTTAGGGGATATACAGTAGCTGCATAAAGGATGTTCATGGGTTTATGGTCAGTTCATTATTCATAATTAACAACACATCAGCCATTTATGGGAATTCCATCCACTATGGATCGGTTTAAGACCCTATTTTAGGTTTTTAAGGTGCAGGTTTATTACTTTTATCTCTCCTGGTATTGCTGACTCTGTAAGTACGCTATAATTCAGCGATGCCTGGCTTTGCGGTGCCGTATTTACATTTATTCACATCTGGGAGCTGCCCGGTTCAACCCTCGTCCTCTGGTGAACTGCGAGAGCAATTCCACCCCGAGCCGTGGGGATTTGGCTGCCGTTCACTGCGAGACCTCAGCGGTCATTAGCGAGGAAGAAGAAAGCATTTCTCATTCGTTCGTTTTTCAGTTTTCCCAGGTGGTCCGCGAATCAAACCGGTGACTGGAGAGAGCGCGCTGCTCACCAGCGTGCATGAGCCTGGGCTCGCACGCCTTGGGCATTCGCTACTGCAATTTTCTCGCCCCTTGCACGAAAGCGCTGAACTAATATTAGCGAGGCGCCATTTCGGTTTTAATGCGCAACTTTGAGGTCAGGATTGATTAGTTTTCTCATAATCATGCGTGGGCATGTTTGCATTGTTTATGGATCTGTCTGCCTGTCTAGGGAGACCGGGCTTGTCATCCCATGGACTCATTCAGATCATCTCGACATGCTTCTGATGAATGCCTTTCTGAGAACTATCGATCGGAGCCGGAGCTTAATGGTTGCATCACTGAATCAATGCTGACTCTGGATGCAGACAAATGAGCCACTGAGAGAGTTTGAGAAAAACTAATAAAAACATGAAATACAAAATGTCATTAAATAGTCTTTCTGAAAGTGGATAGTGTTTGCACTAATGGTTTTCATGCAATTACATTTTTTTTTTTTTTTGCAAGCGAAGCCCTACAACTACTGTGTTGTAGCTTATTGAGAGCCTTTTTAAAGGGAGATTAGTCAAATGCATTGCAACATAAATTTGCCGTTCCGCCGTGCACCTTTTATACCACTACGGTATGCAAATTATAATAATCTAAAAAAAAAAGAGAAAGCACAGAGAAAGCGCTCTTTAAACAATGTTTTTTCCATAAACATAGCTTCACTGAGGGATAGACAGAGCTGGTCAGAGGGTTTGCTTGTGCAGCAAAGCAGTTATCTTGCCCCAGTGTTTGCATTTCTCTCTCAGCGTTTGAAGTGGGTAATGCGCTTTTGGTTGAGGCCCAAAGTCTTGATGGTAATTACCTTGCTCTCTCTGACTCTCATAATTTCATGCCTCCAGGGGGCCATTACAGAAGCCTCGACGTCAAATCTGCTGAATTAAAGAAAGAAAAAAGGCAGAAATTTGCTGAAAGCACCGCAGCTCATATTTTAGTGTCAAGGGGAGAGAGAAAGGAAATATTTGCTTTGATTACGCCAGAGGAAGAGAAATTAGGTGTTTTTAAAGTCCTCAAATTTTATTTGTTAGCTTGCACATGAGCCTTTTCTTTAAAAACATATCATAAAAATATTAAGCTCACTTCAAAAGCTGCATCAGAAATGAGCCATTGACACTTTGAGTGATTCAGAAAATCACAAACACAAGAATTTCATCATCAACATCAACAAATGCTCAATATTACATGAAAAAAGTAAGAATGGTTATGCACAACCTAATCGTAATGAGTAATTTGATGAACTATGCATTGCAGGTGAATATTCTTCTTGCAGCACCTGTAGTGGACTGACAGATCCCAGTTATCTCAGCCACAGGCCAAATTCCTTTTCAAAGTGGGTGACAAGTACTGGAGAGGGATGTGACCAGCTGAAGGAGGGGAGGGCGGGACTAAAAGAGTACAATCCAAAGGCAAAAAGTTGCATGTTGTTGCATTAGGTTTGGTGTAAATTTGAATATGCTCAACAATAGTTCAAAACGAGAGTTAAAATGTGTCAGAAATTTATAATCCAAAGAGAAAGATAAGATAGTTGAGGTCATCTTTGCCTCTTTTGGACTAAAATATAATAATAAATAATAAATAAATTTAAGAAGAAGAAGAAGAATTAGCAAAGTCCTTAACATAACACAGTTGTGGTACAGCCTTCAAAACCAAACATCATAATCAAACATCAAACAAAGCACACATTTAAGTAAGTACAATCTTAAATGTTATCACCATGTTGTTTTAAAATGTTTGCTAAGGTTTTATCTTTGTGGTGGCAAAAGGGGACAAAAGCAAGTAATGGATGAGGAAGCTCTGCCTCCATTACGGCACAACTGAAAGTCAGCAGAAACTGTTTGTTTAATAAATGTTGATCCATTTGATGCATCTGCATAACACATTCATCACCCTCGACAAGGTCCATAACAATCCCTGATAAAGCGCTGGGCGGTGAGAAGAATGCAAAAACAAGAATTATTTCCCCGTGCATTACCTTCAGTTCCTTCAAACCTCCCAAACCTGATGCTTCGACATCATCATGACTCACAGTGACTCACTGGCAGAAAAGCTCATCCTCCAAACTCTTATGGAACATTATATCAGTTTTCCTTTGACTGCCGGAGCTGGGCTGAAACCATGACAGATCATAACCTTGACCTTGTGTACGTCCTGGTGTGACACGGGCGAGGGAGATTCCACAGTTGGAAGCGCTCATGTTGAGACTTGGAGCCGGGAGTTCACACAAAGACATTCTTGCCTCATGACATCAACTGAGTGGGGGAAATTTAGTTATAATCACCATGTAAAACAATCATAAAACTGAATGTGAGGAAAGATATTTATCCAAAGGATCCCGGTCTGGCTGATTATGTCAGTTCCCGAAACTTCATTGGTTATTTGGACTTTGAAAAGAAATGTTTTCATGGTGGAAGGTTTGAACTTCTTCAAGGATCTTGTTGAAACGTCCTGTCGTCACTACCCGAACCTCTTCCCCCTCCCCTGAAAGTGCTTTACCTTGAACAGTCAGCTGCTCTGTGGCATTGTGTCTTCTGATACTGGCTGTAATGTATTCGTCATGCATATTCATGATCCTCTAATGACAGGCAGGGGAACGATTTTGTTCCGTGCTCAAGGTTTTGCCCAAATGCTGATCATTTCACAGATCGGTTAGCAGACTGGAACAGGAGGCGCTCTGGTTGATTTTGTCAAGTCATGTGCAAAGAAACTTAGATTAGCTCTCTCTCTCTCTCTCTCTCTCTCTCTCTCTCTCTCTAAATGGACTTAACTAACCTACTAAATGGTGCTTACAGCTCAGTCTGTCACTCACTAAGCTAACAAGGCCTGAGCTGACCAAAAACTGCTGTGCTGCATAAACATGGTATCGAAGATGCTCGCCATTCGCCCCGATCGCCTGATCCAGCTGAAGTATTTATGGATTATTCCCTGACTAGCGCGTTAGCAACTAAATGAGTATGTGCCCTCACCTCAGAGTGTGATTACTCAGCCTTAAGAGAACCTCCAGATTACTAATAAACGATATGAGATGAACAAACAGTGATTAGACCACTCCATCCGCATACATGGGAATTGCTTCAGGGGCTCATTTAGTCTGAGATGAAGAACCCTAGCAGTGATTGTCTAGAAAGCATCAATCCAGGCTCTAAAGGTCTCTCTGGGCTGCTCTCTAGTGACCGCTCTGACTGCTCTGACAACTGTATTCTCTTTAGACCTAATTAGCCTGGCCATGATTGCGGGACTCGAGGAATACACCGCTCTATAATAAATATTAGGCATTTGTGGTGTGAGAGAGGAATAGTTTTCATCAGATATGTGTTTGATGCCGAGTTTTGATTTTTTTTTGTTTTTTTAAATCCTGGTCCCTATCTCTGTTTTCTGGTTTGATCTTGTTATTCACTGATATTCATACTTTATTATATTTTAATGAATTATCTCTACACTGCTGTGTCATACTGTCATATTGCCTGCAGTCTTTGGGATGTTATTGTCAAGCCAAATTCATTGTTATCCATGTAAGTGTCCTAATAACCTCTCATAATCCTCACCATAAGGCAGAAATATGCATTTTAACAAGGAAGCGTGCGTGTGTGCGTGCATGTGTGTGTGTGTGTGCAGTGGGTGTGTGTGTGTGTGGTGTGGTGGTGGGAGGGAGGGGTGTCTCTGGTGAAGTCCTTTGAGGAGAATAAGGAGGGGAATGAAAGAAAGGAAAAGAAAAGATGTAATCCCTGAAACACGCGAGTGCTTGACAGAAACAAACACGCTGGGAGGATTTCAAAGGGACGGCTGCTCCCCGGGAATCCTCTCATCTGCCGATGGGAGATAAGGAGGCGAACGCGGAGGGGAGTGGCATGAACACATACCTTCTGCCCACACACCCAGCGCTAGAGCCCCTTTTCCTTTCATGTGCTATCAGTCAAAGATTTGGTTGTTTGTTTACTGGCAATTTCCCCTGTCACCAGCGCGCCGAGTGGATCCATATCGACGCCGAGCCAGGAACGTAACCATGTCGGAGGGGGAATTTCCCCGAGCTTTGCTGATAAGCGCGGTGAAGCTTGTCTTGTCTTGCATTTGGAAGACATCTGTTGAATTCTTAGGCCATAACGTGAGCTGCAGAAACCCACTTGAGTCGGTCTGCAGCAACATGCGTGCGCGCGCGCTGCAAATGCAAATGCACATGTGAGCGCAAACGTGCAAGGTGAAGTCAATCGCATTCAACGATGACGTCCAGTTCCACTTTCTGTGGGCCCTTTGATGTCTGTAAACTGGGCAATGAAGACTTTCTCACCAAGTGTCATGCATGTCTTGGGGGTCATGTTACTAGGGCTGCGTTTTGGCAAAGACCTCGCAATACAATACTTATTATGATACATGAGTCATGATAAGATTTCTATCATAATATATTGCAATATTCTACAGAATTGGCTGAAAATGCATAAATACATCTTAAAATGCCACCACCTGCATAACACCTGGGTAGACTGGACTGGATAACTGCAGTCCCAGGATAAAAGGAGCTAAAAAATCATATTGTGACACTCAGCCTGATCAAGTGTTAGCTCTACACGTTACCTCCCTCTCTTTATCAGGGCAGAGTTTGGCTCTGTTGTTCTCTACATTACGCGGAGGTCTGCAGCTGAGTCCTGAAGGGAGGCACAGTTCACTCAAAAGCTCTTAGATAAGAGAAGAGGAGTGAACTTTCTCATGACTCCAGCAGAATACTGTCCATCCACACATCTCTATAAAACTGAAGATGTTCGGACGCCCTGATAAGCCGTAGTTTTGGTGTTGATCCGCAGGCTGACGCCATGTAAAAACCCTCAACTGCTGAAAGAAAGATGATGCCTGTTTGATCTGCTTCAAGTAATTCAGCTCTTGGTGATGTTATATTGGTCTGAAAGTAAGAGTTCATCTTTAACCTTTTAAATTGCTGTTGTTGTGATGTTAAAGGAACAGTTCGTCCAAAATGCAAACAATATATTTTTCCCACTTACTCATCGTATAATCTATGTGTGATATGGGAAGACTTCCATTCTGCCATGGGGCTGAATGGGCATGCACAATTTTTGCATGTAAATGTGAAAAACTCAGCTCTATCAAAACTACATTTATATGCCCTGAATTTGTACTCCTTGGGGGTGAATAGATAGGTTGTCAGTGTTCCTCAGCAGGAATTAGTTCCAAATGAAACTCTTTTCCCCTGAGGGCTCTAATATGATGTATCCCTGTCACTGTTTGTAAAGAGCTGTTGCTGTTGAGTTTTTCACATGTAATTTTTTGGGGATGGTTTGAGCTCCACAAACAAATACCCATCCAGCCCCGATCATTTTTGGGTGCCAGGAGACAGGGAAGGTTGTGAAAGACTGGAAACCTAACCAGTTCTAACAAAAAAAATTGGATGGGGAGATTGTGCTAGAGGTAGGTGGGGGAATAGCTTTTTTTTTTTTTTTTTTTTTTTTTTTTTT
>OMLF01047740.1:28650-41014 GCA_900302615.1 Holocentrus rufus | reverse complement strand
GTGGGGGGGGGGGGGGGAATGTCTTTTTTTTTTTTTTTTTTTTTTTTTTTAATTTTCAGGTGAACTACTCCTTTAACAGATTGCTCAGTTCTGCTGCACACCTTTATGGGTGCTCTAAGGCTGGCTTGAAGGGTGTTGTGGGTGCCACTAAGCACAATCAGCAGCATGCTGGTGCTAAAGTAACACTTTGACTTGAGCCTGATGCAAACTTGAGACCTCCTGATGTTGCAGTTCAACCCGAGGCTCCGCCACATCGCTGTGCAGGACGTCATCAGAGCAGGGAGAGGTGAAGTAGAACTGGCCAAAGAGCACGCCAGCGCTTACTTCAGAGGGCTCAGAAACCAAACTACCAATGGTTAGGTTGACTTTCAGGTTGACTTAAGGTCCTGTCAAATTTCTGCAGGGCAGCCATAAGGATTTGACATTGCACACAGTCAAAGGGTTTTGGAAAGATCTACAAAAGCCAATTCAACTTTCGCCCGTGGCGTTTCTCCCGCAGCCGACATGTGGAGAAGACAATTTCCGCAGTGCGCCTGACCGTCCTGCAAACCACACTGTGATTCACACACTTCGGCACACACTGGAAGACTTATACCTCTGCTAATAACCGTGTTATTCATCCAACCATTTGACATGATACTCATTTTGTGGAACAGCGCTATGCACTCACATGCATGTGGCTGGAGCTACTCGCAGGAAAGATGCAAATGGGGCTTTTGAAATGCAATGAGAGTGGTTCATGCCTGTGCTGTAAAACGTTGCTGTGAAATGCAGTAAATCAATCATGCACTGAACGACTGTGAGAACACTCTGAATAAAAATGCATTGACCTATAATCACTATTACATAAGTATAGCAATGCGATAGCTGTATTTCTTTAAGATCACTGTGCATGTTCGAATATTGCCATAATAAATATTCATAACTCTCACAACAAAGAATACTGTCTAAAATGTCATGTCCAGACATGACTATGAGCCGACACAGCCTACCTTTTTTTAAAGGGCATGCAGAGATTAAAATTCACCAAAGCGTTTTGGTATTATCCCTTTGTCACGGTGTTCAAAGACGAAGAAAATACTGAGGCCCAAACCGACTAAGAGGTCAAGTCACTAAATTGCACTCAAAGAGCAGCGCAGACAGCTGTCAGCATGTCTGTATCCACTTCACCTGCACAAAGCAGACTGTTTTTGATATGTAAATGAAAGGTAATAGCATGCCTAAAGTGCCGGTGGTTTCTATTTCACTCTTTGTTCTCAAATCTGTTTTTCTCTTTCTTTTTTTTTTCCTGAAACCATACCAAGGTTTCATTATTTCTTTCATAATACAAGGTAAAATAATAATTTGATATAATAATTTACTGACTTTTAAGCGAAGATATTTACACTACCATTGGTGTGGTTTATTGTAATGAACAAACAGAAAAAAACATTTCTGTTTGGGTGAGCCATTTTTTTTTCATGAGCTATAAACCTTTCTAGTCTATAGATGAAATATTCCATTTGATGTAGTTTATTCTCATCTGTCCAGGTCGGCTTGTCGGGTGTTACATTCAAGTAAGTGTTAACAGATTCTCATACCTTCTTCCCAGAAGCCCTCGGACATTTATGTTCCACTCCACTGATCTTTCCCTGGCTTGTCTGCCTGACCTCTCTGCCATCCACACCTTGCATTTCACTGACAGCGCCTGCCTGCACAAATACAGTGGAACTGATAACCTGTGAGCATTGGTTGGAGAGCTGCTGCTCAACTTCACTAAACGGACTTAAAACATAATAATGCTGGACATTTTCACTCTGGACTTCTATTTTCACCCATCATTTTCTATCATGCTTTAATCTCCTTGACTGTGTCGCTGTAGATGAATAAATAAGTGTTAAACATGGCAGAACTAGCTCAAAACTGCATGAGAAAGGCATTATGACTTGATATAATTTACAGTGACATCTTGTCATTCACACTCATTAAAGAGTTAATCAACATGTTGCTCAAGACATGTTTGGGTGCTTTTATTGGTGACTATTGGATAGTCTATTCCTCTTATAGAAATGTGCTGGAGAGCCATTTGTTGGAGCCAAATTTGTTCAGAATGATAAAAAAAAATAATGTAGAAAAAGCTCTGAATTGAAAATGAAAGGAATCATGCTTTAACTCCTATCTCAAGATGTTCCTGTACCCTGTCGATCAAAAGCCTCTTCTTTCCTTAGTATATGCTGAGGCTTTTTAAGTGTCTTACTTGACAGCCACAAGAGCAGGCAGGGAGCTTCTTTCTCCTCACTCCTGTTTTACTCACTTGTGGTAATTTGCTCTCGCTGCACACAGGTTCTTCTCATGCCAGGCTCCGTCTTCAGACTCCGTATCAGAATTCTATATTTCCAGTGATGGAGGAAGAATATTTTTGCGAGCCAGCTGGAATCAATTTCGATCCACAGAAGACTCACCGCAGTGTTGGGGCGGAGTGAAGCCTACACTCACTCCTACACTTGCTCAGTCAGGGCGGGAGGTCAGAGCTCCTCTTGCCCCTACTATATTCTCACTGACCCAGCAGGCGAAAGTGAAAACAACCACATTCTCATAAATCTATGATATTTATTTTATTCACATGTATGACACTAATATTTCATAATATACAGCACCACAATGACTGCACAATATACAACAGAAAAGTAAATAATTGATTGTGAATAAATTTGAATTATATAATATTTCACACACACATGGATGAAGACTCATAACCAACTGGTAGAGGTTTTCTGTAAAAGTATCCAGCACTAGGGTGAAAAAAACAAAAAAAAAAAACACAAAAACAAGAGAGTAAATTATTCATCCAACTTGCCAGTAAATTAATCAGACCTGATGAGGTGTTGGCAGCTAGATGCTTTGCCAACAGGCTGTGTGCTGCTGGCTCTTTGTGGGTATCAAGTCTGTTTGTGGACATGAGCCAGCACGACCCACTATGGTCAGAAGTCCCTGGCAAATTAGTGCAAATATTTGCATTGCCTTGCTTCATCATTTTCAACCCGAGGGATTTGTCACATAGACAACAAAATATCATTTTTCTTAACACTGAGACCATAATCAGCACAATTATCAGTTGCCAGGTCCCTTATTATAGGTCAAATACAGCCACTTGGGCAACAGCACGAGATGTCAGAGGTTAGACGCTGAAAGTAGCCTTGGGCGTTCGAATATGCTAAAACAGTCTTGATATAAACCCTCATCATCCAACCAAAACCATAAACTTAACCATATGGGAAAATCATTGCCAGAACTCCAGTGGCATTAATAGTTCATGACTAAACCTGATAACTGACTAAACCGTCCACATGGTCCACATCCCTGAGCTCAAATTTGGCCGCCCAAGGCTACTTCAGCGTCTAACCTCTGACACTTAGGACTCCCGCCCAAGTGGCTGGATTTGATGAGTCATGAATAGCGAGATAATAATGAGAAATAGGATCATCATCCGAATGACTGTCCTGGGCTCGGATCATCATGTGATTGTCAGGTAAAACTAAAGTTTTTCGTTAGATAGGGCTGGTCCAAAACAAATGTTTGTATTGTGATGCTACAGTACAATCAGAGCTATGAGCATGAACTGAGATTTTGTACTGGACACATTTTAAAGGTATGACATTTTTCACCTGGACTGTACATGTTTTATCATGTCGCTAATCTGTTTTAAATAGGAAGTTAATAATAGTGCATATGAGCTAGGTTAACAGTTTTGCCTTAAGGTTCATCATTATAGGAACTCCAATGAAACTTTGTAAACATCCACCCACAAGGAGTATTAATTCAGGGTGGTTAGATACAGTTTTCCAGTGTTCTTTGGCAATTCCTAATGAAACTCTTCACCTCCAAGAGCTGTGGATTATAGATTCCACGTCACGTAAATTTTTGATGCTTTGAGCTCCTCAAAATAATATCCTCCAGCCCCATTGTACTGGGGTGCCAGGAGACAGGGAAGACTGGAGCAGACTGGAAAGCTCACCAAATCACAAAGAAACTATCTGGATGGATATAGGGGTGTTACGTGAAAAGCAAGCTGTAGGGGTAAGTGGGAAAATTTCTTATTCTGTATTTTGGATGAACTGTTTCTTTAAGTAAGGGAAAGGCTGACCTCTGACCTTTACACAGCGATGAAGTTTTTATGAAGGTCTTCAGTTACTCAAAACAACTAAGATGTGAAACAAGATTGACACGTTGGTTGTATCTGATTCTGGACACTTTTAGAAATGTTAGTATTAGCAGTAGAAATAATATGTTTTTAGTCAAATACACCTTTAATATGAAATTAAGTTTAAATAAGTTAAAATAAGTCACAAAATATCACACGTGTGGTATTTGCCCATGGATCTTTAATGGGCAAAGTGTTGAAAACTTCCACTCTGTTTGAAAATCCAACTACTTCTTTGGCTCAGATGTCTCTCAGTTGATAAACTACTTTAATGATCTTTTGTTCCTCAACCTCAGATGCTATTGCTCCACTAAATACAAGATCCCAACTTGTCAGTATATCTGCCTGGATAAATGAAATCATCCATCAGAACAGCAGTGGAAAAGCACTTAGCTCCTGGTCCACCATGAATATATATGAAGGAGTCATTAACATCTTTTAACCAAAAAATTAAAGATGTAAGAGCAAATTATTTTTTCAGAGCTAATCTCTACCAATAAGCATAACGAGTCCCAATTCATATTCAGTGCTATTGACCGCCTTGTGAACCCGGCTCCCCTGCTGTTTCACACAGTGTCTAGTAAACTAATAGTAGTTTTAAAAGTATCAGTATTTCTTTTAACTGTGTTTTAACAGAATATACCTCTAAGAATACAATTTGTGGTATCAGTGGTGTTTTAGTGGAATATACATTTACTTCTGTAGTATATCAACTTTTGTAGTTTTTCAATGAATTTGAGCGCTGTTTGTAGTCATAGACTATAACAGAATTTATGTGAGTAATTGTGGTAATGTTTTTGCATAGTTTTTATTTAAATGTGTGACAAGCACTAGTCAAAGTGGTAGTGCTTTGCCAGAATATACCTACTATTTATTTATTTACTATTTACAGTTACATCAGTACTTTTAACATTGTTTTTGTTATTTTAATCAATTGTTCATGAATGTTTATTTTGCGTCAAACACATGCTTATTTTATTTTATTTTATTTTATTTTATAGCCTTGTGGTTATTGTATGATTATGATTATGGTCTGTTTCATGAACATTTTCTGCTTCACTTTGCTCTTTTGTATTTCATAAAAAATGTTGACATTTTAAATGTTATCAGTGTTTTTATTAAAACAATATAAAGTTGCAGAATCCATAACAATGCATTTATTCCAAGGTATCCTATCTTGTGTTACAGAGCTGTCAGAATGTGAGAATAGAGATAAATATCAAAAAAGTAGTTCCAGGAAAAGCTCAAACCACACTGCAATCCAGCTATGCTCAAAAACTGAATTTAAAATGTGATCCATGGTTTGTAGGATAAAAGTCAAAGCCTGCACCTTTGCTTTGTGTCAGGTCTCACTCAGGGTGAGCCACGACCAAAGACCAAAACCATATTTAAATTTGTCAACCCTTTGGTTAGATATTTATCATGCAACTAGGCATCACCTCAAAAGACCTACCATAATTAAAAATAAGACTTTTAAAGACATCTTAAATTTTGAAAATCTTATGGGTTTTTAAGGATCTGGGGGAACCCTATCACTGATCATCCCTTTTTGACTGGATTTCTGACGACTGGAGAGGCTGGTTCAATTAAGGATTGGGATTGATGAGGATTATGAATATTCTCACCGGAGGAATTTGTGTGCTATTTTTCTCACTCCTGTGATATGGCCATGGCATTGATCTTCAATTATTTGGTCAGATCTGATAAAAAAAAAAAATCTGAGCTGGAATTTGTGTTACTTATTTGCTTTAAATATACGTAAGTAAGCCATATAGCCAGGAGGGCTGACTAAAATCACAAGTATGTAATTTTTCCCAGCTGAGAGCTCATTGGAATACCCACATCCAATAGTATGACTGATAAGTCATACTATTGGATTAGTATTAGTATCAGGATTAATATTAGTATTGGGATTAGTATTATTATCATATGTGTGTGTGAATTTGACTGAAAAGAGTGAATCACATTAGTCTGAATATAACTCATAAGTCAGATTTTAGCTTGGTCTGCCAACATTAGTGGATTTGCTGCAGTCCTGACACACTTCCACAATCTGTAATGCCAAGTAACTGGAGCCCAGAAGAAAAAATCCCACATGTCCTACTTGTAATTAGCAAAAGTAGGCTGACTTAAATGTTTTTTTTTTTTTTTATCCCAGTCAGCAGCTTATATTTATCACACGGCATCAGACTTTGAACCTAATATTGAAAAACATCTCCAATTAGATTGGCTAGGCTTCTGTTGGCAAAACCAATCTATCATACTTTCTTGGGCTTAGTTTTTATTTAAAGCTAGGTTTCCCATTTTTCTCCCTCTGTTTCAGAAGTGTATTTTGTTTGTGTTGCAATGTTGAATACAGTTTCACTATTTCAAGATAGAAATAGCTAAAAAAAAAAATCATTAGGCTGTTCATCTGTGTAGTGTGTCAGGGTGGACTGATAATGAAATCTATATTTCTGTCTATGTAAAGTAAATATTAAAAGATAGCCTACTCCTCCTCTTTCAACCAATATGCCATATAAGAATAAACTCAGCCCACCACTGTCACTGAAATAGAAGATGACAGGTTAGCAAATACATAGGCTTCATAAGAGACCTACAGTATGTATCCTCAGCTGTGATGTTTATTTTTCCTTGACAGGCAGAAGTAATATAAAAAAGCACATCTTGGCCATTTTCTGGTAAAAAGTAGCCAATTTCAAGATGAAATAGAGCACAAACAGGACACAAAAACAACTGAGTACATCATTTGGCATTAATCATACACAAGAGCAGGAAAGCCATAATGCAATCACATAACAGCAAATATGTTTTTGAGCAGCTGATTTTTAATATGACATCAAAAGAAAGAATCTTTTCTTTTAAGTATACATTTTAGGCTATTTTTATTGCAGCATTAATAAATTGCCCAAGAATACCAGAATTCCCAGAAATAAAGGCACATGCTGTCATAAAAAGTAGCACAAGCTGAACTGAAATCCCATCCCCCAGAACATTTGGATGCAGCTACAAATGGATCTTATTTTGGATGCTGGCTCCAAAATAACAGTGAAGCATGTGTGAACTTAGTCTGCCTGTGGCACTTCCATATCACTTTCAGGTCTCTCATCTTACTTTGATCCTCACTGCCCTCTTTTCACCTACATCTGTGTGTCTGTCCATCCTTAACCCCCGGCTCTCTGAAAATTTTGCAAATGGAATAAGCAAGGTTTTGGGCACAAATTTGATTTGTCAGTAGATCTCCTTTCTCATCCTCCAATTGCTAAATAAGGTTTCGAACATTTTAAAATCCAATCCTCTGCTTCTAACCCGAGGAACTGTTCTCTTCTGACCGCCCTTATCAGGTATTGTGGAGAAGATTTGTACCTTCATCTTGTATTCTCCTCACTTATGGCTCCATGGAGTTGCTTCTGTTTTCCCTCCAGACTGCATCCTTTATTTCTGGTATCACTTCCCACATCTTTTTCTGTCATTGCTATGCTGATGACACTCAACTCTATCCTTCCTTTCCTTTCTCTGACACTCTGGTTGACGTGCACATCGTGCTTGCCCAGTTGACATCTCCAGTTGAATGCCTGTCCTCTATTCCAAACTCAATCTTGACAAGAACTCAGCTGCTTTTCCAGCTCGGTCAAACTTGCCTTCTGCTATCTATAACCACTCACAACACCACAATCCCTCCTGTCAAGACTAACAAGAATCTCTGTGTGATCTTTGACAACTGTCAGGAACTAAGAGAGTAGACATGGCTGGGTGCAATAAAACAGATACGTATAAGAATGACAGTGACACTGGCCAAGGAAACTCACAAATGATACAGGAACTTCCAACTTGGGAAGACGAGTTGGATAAAATAGACAAACATGAAGTAAAAAATAATGAAATTAAAAGGTAGCACATCTGAATTGGGCTAGGTGATGTCACAGAATGGCACACTGGGAAAAATACTTATATATACATGCTGTTAAAACTAAAACAGATCTGATGGGGAGCACAGGTATTAAAAAATACATGTTGGATGAACAAGCTCAACTGTTTTCAGTAACTCTTGCTTTTAGTTTCATTGAAGAAATACACAAAGGATACATTTTTTATGATAAACCGATACAAACATAAGAAATTCAGAAAGCTCAAACTAGGCAATAACAACAGGTTGGACATAAACTGTATGGTGAAAAGAGACCTACACATGATTTTACTTCAAAAAATGCATATAATATTGCTTAATGTAGTTTTGAATGCACCTAGTTGGTACATCAGCATCACCCACTGAGTGCAAATCTGAATTTATCTTCACTCTCTGTAGTTCAAAAATCATTATTTCCTTTGAACAAATACTTACTAATTTATGGCACTGCTAAGTGTTGGAGAGGTCAGTCCAAATCCTGTGAGACAGATGAATCAAAGTCTGTTTGCACATACTGATAGCGAGAGTCGCCATCAGTGACCACAGATTTCTAGGATTTCTCATGCAACTGTTTGCATAGAATGACTTTTCATTTCTTAGTTCAAGGTATTGTCATTGAAATACCTCAAAAAAATAAACATTTTTCCAAGGTGATCATTTTCACAATTTCACCGGCTGTGAGTCATGGGAACAGATTAGAGAGCCTACAGGCTTTCTGTGTAAATATTCCTCCAACAGTGATTTGTTTGACAAGAACATGATATGATTGAGTTGTAGATGTTCAAGAATTCATTACAGATTAAATACATTTCTTTGTCATCTGACAGTTTCACAAAGCATTTACGCCTTTGCTTGATTTAGGGGAATTATTTAATAGCTGTAGAATGTTTTGTCTGAGATGATTAATGTGACATGTTTGATGTTTTGCCTTTTTAAATTTTTTTTTTATTAGTTACAAGCATGCTTACAAGTGTTTGTGTGTCTTTTTGTATTCTGCGCCTGTCTCTGTTTGTGCTTGTAAATGTGTGCGTGCCTGAATGTGTTTTTGTGATACATGTTCTCATGAACACACACACACGCCCCTATATATTTGGTGCAAGTTTTTGTGTTCCATCAGTCTTGTCCTCAGTCCTTGAACACTGACCCAATGTCCTGCATGTGAATTGGCCATTTCTCCAGACTCTGACAGCTGGGGGGGGCGAGCTTATCGCACCCTGCCTGGGCAGACAGCTGGTCCTTTCCCTTGGCCTGCCCTCTAACAGAGGAGCCTTGTGCGTTATCCACCTCGCCTGAATGTCTGCACTCACATAACTACCTCACACTCACATCAGAGACCCTGCGCTTTTCTCCTCCACTCGGCGGGCTTGCTCGCTCTCCTTCCCTCTGAGTGTCGCTCTGTTCATCTGTCACGCATTTTCACCTCTTCCTTTGTTTATGTTTCTCATCTCATACTTTCTGCAAGGCTGCTGGCAGGTTGTAAACTCTGCCGCCGCAGAAAGAAAAGCCCGCTGTATTGTAAATATCTTGCCACATTCCTGCATCGGGAAAAACATGACAAGTCATAATTCATCACTAGATGCACATAAAAAAAATCCATCTTCAAAAAGCATTTCTTATCTTAATGCAGTCGGAATCAATATAATTCATTCTGCTGAGTTGCTTTTTAAAGAATTGTCTTTCAGCAACAATAGAGCTATCTGGTGTATTTGCCAAAGTCTATATAAGTCCAGTTTATTGTCCCCCAATTGGTCACACTTTTCTCCTCATGCAATTCAAAACAGTGAGGAAAAGCACAGCATGACTATCAGTTCTTCAAAATTAAATATTGTCCTTAGAGATTCACTGTCTCCATTTGCGGTATTGCCTGGGTGTGGTATGCTAACCTCATATTTAGGAATGCAGCGAGTGTGTATTTTTTGTTATGAAGGGAAATGAGCTTGGGGGTGAAAATAAGCACCTTGGACATGGCTGAACTTGCATGACACCACGTCAAGTCCAGTCAAGGAACGCCAAGGAATGCTAATGCAAATGGCACCAAAACAAAGTTAGGCTCCGGCATCATGAGACGAGGGACGGGCTGTGATCCTGTCAGGTCTTCTTCAGAGGAGAAGAAGGCTGGGGGGAAATCAGCGGGACTCAGCGAGCCAGATGACTGATCTCAGAGGTCGGAGGTCGGTGCGGGTAGGGTCTGAGCCGAATGAAGATGCATCATTCCAGCAATGCGGGGAAATGTGGGGTGACTTTTCCTTCAATATGAGGGAAGGGAAGTGCGAGAGCGGGGAGAGATGGACGACGGAAGAAAATGGAAAGATCAATAAGGGTTAATAAAGACAAATTAATCACGTCACACTCACAGTATTTTTCCAATTACAGTAAATGATGATTCTATGGTGAAATTACTATAGGACGCATATCCTCATCATAAGACATGTTCTTAAAGGCAAACAGAAAAGAATGACTGACAAAAATTCCGGGTCTTGCCCACTTGATGTGCAATTCAATTTGAGATGTCAAATATATTTCGAGCCTTTTGGATTTCCTGTTATGAGTGAGCAAATCTTTCCTTGCAGATGCAATTCTGGTTTATTTATAAATCTAATATGTGTGGTCACAAGGTTTAGCGTCACTAAAGCTTTTAACAACAACAAAGCCCCGAGTAATTGAGTAATTGAGTAATTAAAGTATTTTGCACTGGCATGCCCACAAAAAGTTGCTGAGAAAGACAAAGTGACTCATATCTCAGGTGTGAAACAGGCTATGTCAAGTGCACGTCTCCCATCACAGATGTTGGGTTGAATTTTCCCAACATGCAATAGCATTAACACTGAAGCTGAGGACATGGAGGGTTTTCAGCCAGTCAGTGCATCATATGCTCAACACATCATGCACCAAAATATGCTCGCCTCTCGCAATATGAAATAAGCCATCAATACTCCATGTTCATGCAATACTAACTAGACACTCAATATCCTATTCTGACTTAATTATTAATCAAAAGACCTTCAGATACAGAGCTACAGTGATGTGGCAGACACATGCACTGCAACTTTGAAATGTTGCATGTACTGTGAGAGGGCTGCTGTTTCTTGTTTCTATCTAAATGAACTGGGAAATAAATAAATTGGCCCCACTCCAGTTATATATAAGTGTGATTAGTAAATGTACAGAGTGATGCATATATTATGCAGGCATGTTGAGCTTCTGGGATTGTTTCCCTTTCTAACAGTTTTGCCATTTTGTTAACAGATATTTACTTGTAACATTAACACTGAAAACATATAAACCCCTTCCCAGCTTTCTTCTTTTTGCACTTTTTATTTAAACCAGTACGAGCCTACTAACAATTTGCCCCGAGCCCCAGCACAGTTCTGTTATTTGAACCCTAATCACATAATGTGCTGTGGCTCTGCCCACACAGTGAGCGGAGCATGTAAAAAGAATAATTCTGAAACAATGTGGGTTCAGAGCACAGAAAATGCATGTATGTCAGGCCTCGCTCTAATCTTTGATGTCTCTTAAATGTAAATCCTTCCCAGAGGTTATGTGTTTTTCACACATGTGGGAACATGTTTAGTCAATTACAGCTACTGCTTTACAATTATGATTATGTGTGTGTGCGCCCGTGTGTGTGTGTATGTGTGTGTGTGTGTGCCCATGCACGCATTCACGCATGCATGGGTACACTGCAAAAAATCTCCACATTAACAAGTCATTTCATTTTCATCTTCAGTGTTAAAAGCATGTTTTTCTATGATTTATTGTGGTGTCTGTTTTAGTGCACAGCCCCCACTCTTTCCTCGTCTCTCTCTCTCTCTCTCTCTCTCTCTCTCTCTCTCTCTCTTTCTATTTTTCTTCTGCATGGCGCTCCCTTTCACGTGTAAATTTGGACTGTACACGAGCAGCCTCAGGGTCAAGAAGAAAAAGGTTACCCATTTTCATCCGATGGCCAATATGCAAATTTCAAAACAAATGTCACTCTCTCGCTGTCAGACGGCACATGATGAAGTGAACTAACCCACATTCCGCAATTGGAGGGAAGGTGGAAGCAGGCGAGAGTTATTTGAATTTGCAAAAATAGATCTCCCCGCATACAAAAGCATTTCAGAGTTACTGAAATGCATAATGTGCATGTAATCATATATGCATGCACGGATACCTTCCATATATGTGCTTGTGTTCATGCAAACATGCGTTTTTCTCTTTCTGTGTGTACATCTCTCTCTCTCTCTCTCTCTCTCTCTCTCTCACACACATACACACACACACACACACACACA
>OMLF01047740.1:16068-28630 GCA_900302615.1 Holocentrus rufus | reverse complement strand
ATTTTGTGTTAATTTACATGTTTGTGTATACTATTTGCAATAGTAATACAGTACTAAAAATCGATCAATTATCATGCAGTTAATTATAATTATTAATGCTCATGCCATTTGGTTGTTTAACTGGAGTTGAGGTTGAAAAAGGGTTATTTCACTCTGTTTTTACCTGTCAGTCCATTTCATCTTGTATCTTTCAGTGTTTCATTGTTCCAGTGATCAGTGTAAATCACAGGTGTGGGGTGATGTGTCTGCAGGCCTGTGTTTATGTGGCTTCCTGAGGAGAGATTTGGGATAATCAAGAATCTATAACCTCTCGTATTACAACACCCTCATTGTCCCCACAACAGGGTGCAGAGAGGGGGATCAGGTCATGGGGTCCACATGGACAAATCTCCCACAAGTTCAAGTGACTCATTCAAAGAATCAGATTCAAACATCTGTCATCTGTAGATTCTCCGCAGGCGGACGGAAATGCACACATGCTGTGAAAGAGTGTGTAAACACACTCACCGACAACACACACACACCAACACAGATACATGTGTATGCACATGTATACACCAAATTATACTGTTTGATCCTTTGTTTAGTCAACAAACAGACAATTTCAGACTTTTGCTGTTCTCAGTCTCTCCTCCACAGGGCAAAGGCAATACAAAATATGTTAAAATCCCACAAATAACAGCAGGGCAACTCTGTGCTGGTTTGTGTGCTGATTTTGGGGTGTATGTTGTATATTCCTATCAGAGTTTGTCCTGTAATAACACTTCAAATTAGCCTGCCGTCATTATCATAATAATGATGACAGTGTCTATTATTGAAAATGTTTCCCTAGTGATCCTGACCCCAACAATTATTGTTCTCAAGAAATTGTTCCACCAACACTACTACTACTACACTACTATAATAATATTACTGTAAGCATTCACTTGCAACTGATGTAATATGGATTATGAGTTAAGATAAAATAGAATGAAACTTTAATGATGTCCATGGGGAAATTGGGCTGGCAGAAATAAAACAGGAAAACAGAATATGCATAAGAATAGAGCAAATGGGGAACGTTTAAGCATAACAAAACTGATAATTACAACACTAGAGAATAGTATGTAGAAATATATGAATGAATAGTATGAAAAAACATGAATTATATCTTTAATAAGGGAGTACAAAATGACAGTGGTAGAACAAGCTAAAACAAGGAAAATATGAATGAAAAACTGTACACTTTGAACTAAAATACAAAAATATGAAAAACTATTAAATACAGTATTAAATAAATGAAATACTGTAACAAATGAATAGAGCATGAAAATATGCGGGGAAAACAAATATGTGAATGTGCAGCATATATGGAGGATGTTGGGTGGTGAAAGAAAAAAATCTTCAGCTCAAAGTCAGCAACAACAACTTGATTGATAACATGGAGGGACTGCACAAGGCAATGTGGAGTAGACTGCTCTTTTTGAGGGATCTCAGGTATGTAACACCCCTTTTAGACTGACCTAAAATCCCACTGAAATGCTGAAACCTGTGGATGTTGTTGGGCAGTCGTGGCAGACAAGTCCCCTCAGTGTTGTGTGGATGTCAGGAACAGTGCCCGTGGATTGGCAGACGGGGTCGTGGTTCCCATTTTTAAGACAGGGGATTGGAGAGTGTGCTCCAACTATTGGGGTATCACACTGCTCAGCCTCCCTGGGAAAGGCTACACCAAAGTACTGGAAAGGGGACTCTGGTCAACTGGCAAACCATGGATTCAGGAGGTTGGTGAGGTATTGCCCCGAGCTGGCAACTAGATTCCCCTCTTGAGGATTAATAAAGTAAATCAATAAAACAATACAGATTCTGTCCTGACTGTGGAACAGTGGACGAACTCTTTACCCTAGACAGCATACTGGAAGGGATATTGGAATTTGCCCATCCAGTTTACATGTGCTTTGAAGACTTGGAAAAGGCTTATGACCGTGTCCCCCATGATGTCCTGTGGAGGGTGCTGCCAGACTATAGGGAGGTGGGGTCACTACTGCAATCCATTCAGTCCCTGTATGACCAGAGTGGGAGTTGTGACTACATTCTCAGCTCTAAGTCAAGCTCGCTCCCAGTAGGTGTTTGACTCCACCAAGGCTGTTCTTTGTCACCAATTCTGTTGGTGATTCTCTTGGGCAGGATTTCGAAGCGCAGTTAGGGAATGGAAGGTGTCCACTACTAGGACACTTCATGGTTGTTTCTCTGCTTTTTTGCAGATGATGTGGTTCTGTTGGCTTCATCAATGCGTTGGGGTGGTTTGCAGCCCAGTGTGAAGCAGCTGGGATGAGGATCAGCATCTACAAGTTCAAAACCAAAGTGTTTGGTTTGGCATTGCTGAGTTAGAAGTGAGATAATGCGTGTTTGAGTTCAAGTATGTTCAAGGGTTTATGAGTAAGGGCAAAATGGAGCGGAAGATCAAATGATGATCCATAGACTTGAGCAGTGGCCACAATCAAGTGGTCACTGTACCATCATGGTGAAGAGGAGCTGAGCTTAAAGACAGCACTCGATTTCCTGGTCGATCTACAGTCCATCCCTCAGCTATGGTCACAAGCTTTAAGTAGTGACCAAAATAGCAAGATTGCAGATACAAGTGAGTAGGATGAACTTCCTTCGCAGTATGGCTGGGCTCACCCTTAGGGACAGAGTGAGGTGTTCAGACATCCAGGAGGCACTTGGAGAAGAACTGCTGCTCCTCCAGGTTGAAAGGAGTTGAAGTGGTTGGGGATCAGGATGCCTCCGGGACACCTCTTGAACCTTGCAATAGTCATGGGTGATTATTGTCTCTTATCCACATATTGTAGGTGTAAAGAGGCCACCCGCTTATTTGCAGCCAGTATATGACATGCTTGCTCTTCATTATAGGTAGACATAAATTTAATCTTTATAATATGATAAATAAATACTTTTTGATGGCACTCACATTGGATTTGACTTACATTCATAGTGTTAGTGTAGAGTAATGAGTGCCCCAACACTAAAAACTATTTACCTCAACAAATGCACAGATGTAGATAATAATAATAAACTTTACGGTTTGTGCCAACCCATGTGCAGCGAATGTGCAGAAACATGTGCAGATCAGAGACTGTGATCGGAAATAAGATTAGCTCTGTGTAGAGGGAATGTGGAAAAAAAAGAAAAATGGAGGATGGGTTGTTTGGCGAGTGCAGGCAGACTGCTTTAACACCCTTCAAGTTGGCTGAGGGCAGGGTTGTTTTGACAGGAAACACTGTATAGTTAAGCAATTTATCCAAACCATATAACACTATAACCCTAGTGGAAACAGAATGATGCCATAGTAATCTTTTGCTAATAAACCTTTCCCGAGTCTGCTTTGCAGTATTTATCATGCTCACACACACACACTATATGCACATATGCCCTCACATACTGTATCCCACACTGAACATCACAGGCATTGAACGGATGTCTTTGTAGTGCTAAGGGGATAATGTAAGCATGGAGTGCTGCTTCAGTCAGGGATATGTTGCAGGGCCAGTAGGCAAAAATTATCATCAAGGGTTTCGGAACAATGGAAGACCGCATAGAAGGAGGTGAGGACTTTGGTTTTAAGAGTAGAAGGGAAATAAGTAAGGCAAGTACAGAGAGGCAGAAAACAAAAGGGATGAGAAAGGTGAAGAAAATGTAAGAAAATGTAAGACAATAAAAGGAAAAGAAAAGGTGAGTAAGGGGGCAATGGAGGTTGCTGAAGTGGAAGGAGTGATCTTCGTATTCATTAACCCCCACTTCTGGGCAGGTGGCTCTCACAATAAGACCTGCTGAGTGAAGTACTTGTGTGAGATTAATAGTTACGATAAGGCTGTAATGAGAGACTGAAGGGGGAGAGCGGAGAGACGAGGGAAGGGGGGCAAGGAGTGAGGGGGAGAATACAAGAGAAAGAGAAGAGACTCGCAAGACAGAGCAAAGGACAGAGGGAGAGAAAGAAAGGGCAGACGTTGAGAGGGAAACCCACCTGGCTGTCTGCCAGTAAGATGTCAGCGGTCTCTAGATTAGTAGCTATACATTACCCAAGCCCATTAAAATATTACCCACATTGATTGACGCTGACGGCCTGACCAGAGGGTGGTGACTGTGCGGGCATAAGTGTCTGTCTTCATTTAGGCCTGGCTGCCTCCAGACAGATTTCTATTGCTGCAGTTCCTCACAGTGCATGATTGTGGATTTCTTGACGTTTTCTGTGACAGATGTTTACGAGAACCACTGTAAGAACAATGAAGGGAACACAAGTGTGGTAACTTTTTGTTACTTTCTTGGCTTTACGAAAACCAAGTTTGCAAGCTCACCATGCCATGCAATCACTGTGATTCCATTTCCTGTCCGTGGCAAAGGAAGTGAAGTCGGAGCGAACCCTGGGACCGCAGGATGGTGAACTCCAATGAGACATGACCGTCCTCCCTTGTAATAAACCCCAGACTCCCACCCCCCCACCATCCACCATCACCCCTTTACGCACCCCTCCACCCATTTGATCTTGAAAGCTCTGTCGGCCAGATCAGTAAATAATTACAGGCAGCCAGGCAGGCAGCAGCGTAATTGAATGTACAGCAAGTTGAGATATGGTGATGGACAGATTCCCATTAACCAAATCCACTTCATCGCTGCTCTCCCGAGGGCAAGTTGTGTTCAAACAGAACTTAATCCACCTACAGAGCAGTTTGACGCCCACACTGACAAAGCAAACCAGGAGATTGACAGTATCATTCAGAGTAAGTATACAGTGAGAGCGGCCTGCTGCAGAGGCACATCTTAGCCTCCACTCTGCGCGGCCCATCCTTGGTCTTTCACAATTCACCCTTGACCAGGCAGCTTTCATCTGCGCTAGGGGTTGGTGCTCGAGTATAGCTGTACATTTCAAGGGCTTTGTGTGCATGTGTGCATGCACCCGCTAAGAGAGAGAGAGGGCAATCCCCTCCATTAAGCCCAGAGAGCATCTTCAGTGCACCCGTTTACAGTGAACACGCAGCTTATACCATGTGGTTGTTTGATGAGATGTGCTCGCTTGAACCTTTGACCCTGTCCCGGCGTACCAATTCCAGCTGAGTGACCGTGACATGGCTCAATGGTTCAAGGGAAGTAGGGCAACACATCGACAACCCCCCGTCACATCTGCTGTGAAGGGCATCTCATTCACCATTCACCCCTACAGATTCAATTTTGGAGCATAAAGAATGGCTCCATTGTGAGGTGAATGGAAAATTGATTGATACGAGACCTGAGTTTATTTTCTATTCATTGACCATTGGAGATGATTGTTTAGTCAGATGTAGTCGATAGACATATCTACAGACTAGTGGTTGTATTTGTGCATATGCCAACGTGCACCCATGCATGCATGCGTGGCGTGTGTGTGTTTTCTGTGTGTACGCGCATACCCCTGTTCAAACCAGCCTGTGGAGCCTGTCTGTAACTGTATTCCAGTGTATCACAATGGTAAGGTGATAGCGCTGAGTCTCTCCCGTTTCCCAGTGGGACCCATTAGGAAAGACAGGATTAAACCCACTGCTGGAGTCAGACACAACAACACATCACTTTAACAAGAAAGAGGGATTAGATTGGTTTGCCATTTTTCCGTCTTCCTTTTTGGACTCATTCTGAGGCGAAGAGTTTAATTGTTTTGCACACTGTCACTCATTCTTCCCATTAGTAACTTGACGCTCATCTAATTACGATGGAAAAGGAGCTGGAGCTTGATATTCTCAATAACACTCAAAATCAGTTACTGAGGTCAATTGTTATTATCATTATCTCCAGCAGGAGATCATGCATTTGGTTGGGTGTGTCTGTGCCTCTGTCCATGGCTAATCTTGCAAACTACTGGGTCTATCAGCTTCAAATTTTTTGTGCACAGCTGTGACTGTATGATGAAGAACCTCTTATGATTGAAGGGATTCAAAAAGTTTAAGAAACATTTATTCTTGATACTTCCGATCCCTCTCTCCATTCATATTCTAGCTCGCTCGACCAGGTGTTCTCTCCTTACTGTATGGGTGACCGCTTTTCAGTGGTCAGAAAAAAATGCAACATTTTTGCCTTATCTATTTACTGGAATGCATTTGTGCTGGTATCCTGTTATTGACAATATTAACTGGAACAGTAGAAGTGTTTTTCACAGTAACCCTGCAATTGACTGCGCACGTTCATGTATGCGTGTACATGTGATATGTTTAGGATCGCTCCGGAAATAGGGCTCCCCTGAAAGCCACGGTGTAATTCAAACCCCGCTCATACATCAGTACAAAACACAATTAAGGAATCACCTGGAAAGCAGCTTGAAATAATTTAAATAGCCTACAGGGACAGGTAGGGGTGGAGTGAAATAGGGATGCTGCGGGTGCGGGTCTCTAAATCTGAGAAAATAATTCATTCGGGTGGGCGGCAGGTGGATGGTTTATGCGTACACTCGGATTCGGTTGACGTCAGAGCCGCTCCGCTTAGACCCCACACACACCTGCTGGAGATCTGCACTCTACTCAGTGCACTCATCTAGTTAGAAGCCAGAGATTAGTGGAAAGTTTTGTGAGCAGCAGATGTTGGTGTGTTTGTGCGTGTCTGTCTGTCTGTCTGTCTGTCTGTCTGTCTGTCTGTCTTTCTGTCTGTATGAGTATTCATGTTTTTGTGTGTGTGTGTGTGTGTGTGTGTGTGTGTCTGCAGATGCTGTTGCCTCAGACTGAATTACATGTCCTATGGGAGTCCTTCATGTTTATTTCATCAGTTCTAGTGTTGCAGAAGTCTCACCTCACCTATTCATAAGGACACTGTGAGAGAGTCACATGCTTGTGTTTGTCTTTGTGTGCAGACACACACACAAATGCACAGTGTGTATATATGCAGGCATTTTTTTTTTTTTTAATGTTTGTGCTTATCGGTGCAATATGAGGCTCCAACAATGTATCTAATGTTGTTGTTTCTCATTCTGCTTGCTGTGGTCACTGTCTACGCTCAACACGGGGGAGAATGCGCATTGAGATTATCGTGAGAATGTGTAAAGTATTATTCTTGGCAGGAGTGGCGGAAAACTGCACAGGGTGATTCTCTGAAGCCTTTGATGAATAGCGAAATGCTTTTCTTTTATCCTCCAAGCTGTGAATCAGGTGCATCTGGGAAGAAAGAGCTCCAAACAAAAACATAAACGAAGCCTAAATTCCAAACATAACTCAGCCCTTTGAGCATGAATCACCACAATGGGTGGTGCAAAAATTAAAAGCTGTAGTTAAATCCCTGCATGCCATCCTGGTCCAACTTGGTAAAGGAAATGGACACACTGGAAAATATCGCTCTTAAAGCTGCAGTCGGAAAGCTATTTTTCTTCGCAGAATCAATTTTCCAGCAACTCATCATAAAAAAAACAATAAGGAATCAATAATAAAACCATAATGACACATAATCTCCCTCTTTTATATTATTGCTTCAATAGTGAAATCCATATTGTGTCCTAAACAGCAGTGAGGGAGCGCTCCATTTGTCTTACCAACATTCAGCCTTTTGGATTTTTCATCATATAATTTGGTATAAAGCAATCAGCCTGGTAAAAACACACAATTTTTCTGCTGTTTACTGACACTGGGGAGTGAAAAACATTTCAAACTGTCATCTCTCGCTGCCGTTTGGGACCGATAACAAAATTGCAAAAATTTCCCAGTGTTCCTTTGACAGGTATAATTTTATCTATAATTGCTCTTAAAATCTTGTTTTCTTAGAATAAGGGAAAAGTTGTGCCAATTCCACTTTCCAATGAAATTTCATATTTTTGTAGCCAAGAAAAGACTATCTTCAAATGACATGACGCACGTATTTGCAGTTGAAACAATTATCTCACCCAGCTTTTAGCTTTTTTTCACTGTTTTAATGAAAAATGAGATTTTAAAACTCGAAATGACTAAATTGCTATTTTTTAAAAATATACATTTCCTCTGTGAGACCGCGCTTCAGACGGGATTTTCTCGTTTCATCAAAGTTGTGTTTGAACTGCCTCTCTGTGGCCGGCGTGCGTCTGCTCTGTCTGTGTTTACCCAGATAACTAAAGAGAAGCACGGTCAGCCAGATGGAGAAATCCTCTCCATTTCCAGGCAACGCAACCAGGTCAGGAAGAGCCCGCGCCGAAAAACCTGCTCGGCCCCCCAGCTGGCAGGCGAACCACAATGCCTCATGAGAGGGACAGATAGGAAGTGTTCGGCCGGAGGTCTAATTACGGGGTTTTTGTCTCTTTCCTCGAATGTTGCGCGGAATGTGGATGGAAGTGTTGCTGCATGTACTTTTGGTGACCAATGAAAGCGGCACGGAGAGAGAGAACGAGAGAGAGGGAGGAAATGAAAGAGGGACTAACCCACATATGGTGATTGTGGGGAGGCCTGTATCTGTCTCCGATCTTTTTGTTCCATACATCTCACTCACTTCGCCACACACATGCAGAGAGAGAGAGAGAGAGAGAGAGAGAGGTTTAAGATTTGCCTGAGTGAATGTCTTTCACGAGACTGACAAAGGCTGCTGAAGGTAGTAAAAAGTTGTTTTTCTCTATACACCGCTGAATACTTTTGGTCTACACCCCACACACACACACACACACAAACATCAGCTCCAGTCAACAGTTCCTTTATTGACACTCGGATGTTACCCCGAACATTATTTCGCCTACTTTCAGCTAAGTCTTATTGGTATTCACCCGACACCTCGCTCCAGGAAGAGCAAAGAGAGAGGATTATGTCAGACCTTATTAGATTGAATCCGATTAAACAGCTCCTGCTTTGCCTCTGTCTTTGAAGGCACCAAACATCCTCAAAGATTCCCCGCTATCAATAAGGCATCTTTTATCCTTTTATGAAGCTTCCATATCTCATACACACTGAAAGTTAATTTTTAAACACCCCCCCTCACTGTGGATTTCACATTTCACACACTTTTCAAACACCTACTGCTATCAGCCAGGATGACTTCTCATCAATAAGGAGTGTTTTTTTTGTTGTGTTGCTCTGCCGTGGGAGATCCTGTGGGTGTGTGAATCTCGAGTGGTTTTATAGGACTGGTATCCACTCCTAAATGATATGAGGGTTGCCTTCTACAGGAGAGGCAGATAAGAGCTTAATGCATTACCCTGCAGAGCGGCGGCCGATGTTGGCCTCATAAATCACCGCGTTGCCCGTTGTACTTGAGTGTTGACTATGTGTGTGTGTGTGTGTGTGTGTGATTGTTGGCAGAGGGGCGCGATCGGACGGTTGCAACACATGTGCATGCATACATACACTCGATGACATATCGCAAGCACGCACACTGCCAACGTGACGCGGCGTGGCAAAACAAAGTTGATGTTAAATGGATTTTTTTCTCTCTCTCTCTCTCTCTCATGGGGTTTTTCATTACAGTCACAACACTGCTGTGATTTATTTCAAATTCCGCCATGACTGAGATCGGCTGTCAGGACAGGGCTGAGGAATTAAGACAGATAAAAAAAAAAAAAACAGAAAAGACAATGCCTGTTATTTGGGGGTTTGCTGTCCCTAAATACTAATGACCATAATGGGAAAATGCATCATCGGAGATTTCTATTGAGGAAAAGCATTTGCGTTTGCCAACTGGCTGCTCGGTCCGCGGGAGGAGAGGGAGCTGAATGTTGTCCCTAAAGCAGAGCTGCAAATGTGTCCTGAATGGGGATTAGCTAACTGACATTGAGGGAGTTGACTCACACCATCTCTCTCTCTCTCTCTCTCCCTCTCTCTCCAAACTCTCTTGGACAGCAAAACGTCATCCTCAGTAAACAGCAACCCTCTTCCTCTCAGAAAGCATTGCTTCATCCTGGTAATATTTATCATTGAGAGGTTTCTAGCTGATTTCTAGCTCTATACAGCAAGAATTTTGTCAATATAATCCACATCAGCCTGTTTAATGCAAGTTGTTCACCCTTTTTTGCAGCCTTACCCACATTCTCCCAACTAATCAGTGTATTATTTGTTGTTGTTTTTTAATCGTCTGTGCCCATTCTTTCAAATCCTGTTTCCACAAGAGGTCCAATTTGGTCAAAAGCTCGTAAAATTAACCTTTCTACCCTGAGCATGTTTTTTTCATTTCTTTCCACGGGCCCTGCAGTTAATGAAAACACATTGCAGCAGCTGAAACAAATTCTCCCGTCAAACTGTGTGCGGATGCAAGGTGGGGCGTTGCTGGAAAAGAGCAGCCATTACTCAATCTGTTTTCCCTGGATAAATAAAGGTTAAAAAACACTTGTGAAATCAGCAAGTTGGGATGCCCAGCTGCAGCGGTGGAGACGAGAGAAATCTCATGGGCAAATGAAGGATCCTCCTCCTAAACTTGGGTTCGGTCTGCAAAGAGAGAGAATATGTCTCTTCGCTGGGAAGCTGCGATACGCCGCCCTCCTCCTGCTTGTCCCGTCCCATCAGAGTCACTGGCCTCAACGATCCGGCGAGGCAGACATCATTGTTTCTACCTCCGCAGAGCTGCCCTGTTTTCCAGTCCGACGTGGCCGGATAACCTCATCGCTTCTTCGCCGTGGATTAAGTCGGGTGTCTCCACCCTGGCGGCGCGCCAGCAGAGGTCGGCCCGGGTTGAAAACACAACCCCCCCCACCACCCCCACCCCTCTCACTCTGTTACTCTAACAAGGGGAGAACACTACAGGGAAAAGAGCGAGCGCTGAACTACGGTTCGGAGGCTTCAAAGATAAGCATCTCTGAGAGAGGCCTCACTCAATTTAAGGAGGATTGGCGAACTACCTCACATGTTGTGTGTGCATGCATGTGTGTGTGAGTGTGTGTGGGTGAATTATGACCTATCAGAGCCTCTCCAAATTGCTATAACCATGTCAGTCTGGGTTAAATCCATCTGCAATCCCTATTGCCAGCCACTCTCAGCTCCACCCTGTCTGTAAGTGGTGATCTCACCTTCCAGACGCTTTATTGTTCTCACAATCCCTGTCCCAGTCTGAGCCAGAGGCCTCGGCCCTCGGTCTCAACCCACAGCTCCCAGCCAACACACACTTCTTCTATGTATACAGCACATTGCCTCACACTCTGTCTTGCAGAATTGTTACATTGCAAAAAAAAAAACGAGGGGTGACATGTACACATACACATGTTTCACGGTTTTTGGAACAAAAGGCAGCTGTCTGGCGCTCATCTGCCTCCCCGACGTAAAACAGTTCCTGAGAAATAAGGAAGCAGCTTGGGGAACGCGCTTTGTTTACCCTCGGAGAGCGCTCAGTCATCACCTTTGCTTTGTTTGCGTTGTCGCGCTTTAATTCGGTTCTCGTGCCGGCGTGCCCTCGTGCCCACCCGCGCGTGAAGAACGAGGGCGACGCGGCTGCCGTGCAGCGCGAAAGTAGAACAACAAGTCACTCTATCCAGGAAGTATACAGCCTGCAACCTGCTAACAAAGAGCTGTGTGCCAGCTCGGCTAGCTGGGTGAGGAGAGTGTCATGCAGTCGGTGTGATAGGTAAACACACATGCTGCCTCTAGATAAGGTGTGTGTGAGTGTGAGGTCTTATCTGTTCACATTTCCGCTACAGACAGGTGCACCTGAACCCTTTTGGATTGTGTTTTTTGAGAAAGTAAACTTTAACCAAGCAGGCACTGAATGTTCACGAAACACATAAAGGCAGATAAACAAGAGTAACTGTACTTAGAAAAGTCAATACTGCAAGCACACATGTACACACACACTCTCAAACTCTCTCTTTCACACACGCAGAGTGATATCTTAATGCCACACACACGCATTGTCCTCACAATCTATTATCTCCCGTATCCATTAAGTTGTTTAAGCTTTACACACTTGTCACGCAGTCCATTTCTAATGAATTCCCCGCGTGAGGAATGGAGGCAATAAAAGGGATTCGATGAGAAAGGGACGTGGTGCGGTGTGCACTCCGAGGCGTAATGAAAGCAGGGATATGTTTAATGTATATTCCACCGGCCGCGGCCAAAGTCCCCGCGCTGCATCATTTTTATGGCCCGATCTTTCTTGCCGGGCTCCCGGTGCCTCGGCCGGGGCCGGGAGAGAATTCAACACGGTGACAGCCAGGCTCAGAGGTTAGGCAGGTTCTCTCTCTCTCTCTCTCTCTCTCTCTCTCTCTCTTCACACCACATATTTTTCATCCCTCCTCTCTCACCTTGTTATCTCCCTCCATCCCTCTCTCTTTGGTTCGGCTCATGCTGTCACTCATCCGGTGTCGGTAGCTTCCTCGCAGGACTTGACCAGAGGGGGCAGAGACGATGTGGTAAGAATTAGCAAATACACTTTCTTTAATTACCCCTTTTGGGAAGCAACATCAATTGTATTAAAAACAAAGTCCAAACCTGAAGCATGCATTGATCATTTCAGAGTTATGGCTTGAGGAAAGGGTCCTCATGTTTCAGGTGTTGCTCCGTTTCTTTGCCCCAATTTAATTTTCATCTCCATGCATAATATGTAATTACATCCTTATTTCACACATAGCCTGACTTCATATTATTACAAAGTCATTTGCTCAGTAGAACTCATTTCCAAAGATTCAAGGGAATAAAATCCT
>OMLF01047740.1:0-16048 GCA_900302615.1 Holocentrus rufus | reverse complement strand
AATAAAATCCTCTGGTTTTTTTTTTTTTTTTTTGGTGCAAAAGAGATTGCATTCAATGACAAAGTTCCTTCGCCCCACTCATGTATTATCCTCCCCCCTTTTCTCCACAATGATTCCACTGAATGGATTTCATTCATTCCACGGTGATAAAAGCCCTGATGTATTCCTGAGCGATATGTGAATCACATTTTTTTTCTCTCTCTCTGTCTACCTTTGTTGCTTTTTTCCCCCTTTCATTCACAATCTTAGGGGTTGTCTTAACACGAACATAACACTTTCTATAGGAGCTGAGAGTTCCTGTCGCTGTGGCATTTTCCTCTCAGTGTACGTGTTGATTGAAAATGTTATCTTAATAGCCATTGTTAAACCTGTACCAGAGTCTCATTATGATTCTCTGACTGGAGGGTATCTCATAATATACCAGCGTATAAAGGCCTTTCACAGCTATTCTTATATATTTTAGAGAATAAGAAATCTCTGATACGTACTGCTTAATTGGAATATAACTGAAGATAAATATATAACCTATATTGTTGCAGATTTACCACTGACTATATACTGTTTAGTAGTAGGAGTGCTTGACGAAGTGCTTGAATCGGGCACAAAAATTCAAGACCAGCCTTAGTCCACATCAGTCCAATTCTAGTCCAACAGCGTCCTCATAATCGCTGCCTAATTTTTACTGTCCACACTGCAACTGTCACCATCTGCCCTGAACACTGGCTGATTGCAGGCTCATAAAGCCTTTTCCTTCTGGACATAATAAATGGAGTAAAATTACATCTGTACTAGAAGCTACTTTTTTTTTGTAGGAAAAATATGGCTGTATTAAATTTAAGGTACAAATGTGTTAGACTTTATTAAGTCCAAGGTGAGTGTGAGCTCAGTTTTACGGCAGTGGGGTTTGAGTGTCCTTCAGTCCATCAGCAGCTCTAATGCTTACAGCCAACCTGATCAAACCTGAGGGAGCCATGAAAGAAACAGAAACTGGACTGGACTAAACCCTCAGAATCAGGACGGGTCCCATCGGGCTCAGGTGTACACTAAAAACTCCACTCTGGGAATCATTGCAAAGGGTAATAAAACCTTGATCATCCTTAAGTTTTGTCCAGAGAGGAATCTGAACCTGAATCTGTCAGGGGACGTGGTTGAAATATAAAGCGTCACCGGGTGGCCTTAGCGCCTCCAATCAATTTCCTAATGCCCTTCGGCACCGTGGAGGTCCAGTAAATCAACCGGCAGCTCTGTCCTCCTACACGTGGGCTTAGATGGAGGCAGGTTCCGGTCCTGGCGTTTGCCTCCACATGCAGGAAAAATGACTCCGGTGAAGTTAACCAACATCCGGGACATCCAGGTGTGATGAGCCTTAGCGTTAAACAATCACTCGGAAACTCCCACTGCAATCAGAAAATAATGAGGGGAGAGTCCCGAGTGGCTGGAGGGATTGAGACTTGGACAAGGTTATGCCAATTATGTCGAGCCATGCGGCCATGCTGCTCTCGCTGCATCAGTCTCAGGCCAGTCGCAGCCTGGGTTATTGCAGTGTTGCTATGGGCCGATCCATGATGGGACCAACTGAGGTCGTGATCAGACAGACTGAGCTTTGAGGTACAGGATGCTTTCTTCTTCTTCTTCTTCTTCTTCTTCTTCTTCTTGTCATTATCCATGCAAGCTAAGTGATTGACAGCAGCTGATTACAATGCCGGCTGGAAGCGGTTCCATGGCTCCTCAGATGAAGGCACAGTGGTGTGTACGCTGCTTTCAAGCCTAAAAGGCATGTTCTTTGTGACGGAGCTCTTAATCTCCAGAAGGTTTCCACTGAGCCGGAGTAATGTTTTTGACTGAATCCCACTGTCTGTGCCAGGAGAGTTGTGCTGCGCCGTGTGCTTAAATGATCAGTTTTACCTATTTATCCATGCTTAATTAGAACGTGTTATCTCAAATGGCCTTCACGAAGTGAGAGTAAACACGAGTTAAAGCTTAATGGAGTGCCAAGAAACATAAGCTCTCTCTCTCTCTCTCTCTCTCTCTCTCTCTCTCTCCACACTAACACACTGAAATGTCATCATTTTGTAATTTAGGCCTGATACTGTCTATTTTTTTTTTTACCTATCATTTGCCGCCATCGCATATGAACGTGCCAAATTCAACATTTTTAAAGCAGCGGTGAGGCTGTTATGAGAAATGATGTCTTCCAGTCTGCAGCCAGAGAGGCTTACTAATAAGACCAGCTGATTCATGACACAGTGAAAAAAAATGGCATAAATTTGTTTTGGAAGTTGTTCAGGCACTTGTGATTTGCATGCACATCCACTGCAGAAGATAAGAGCAAGACAGAGCACACCTCTTATTCATCCTTAAGTTCAAGATTAATCTCAGCTCAATCTCAAGTGTTTGCAGTGATGCAAAAACAGCACACAGTTATCATTCCTGCTTGGTTAGATTATGGTCAGGTCAGTAGATTATGTTGAAAAAAGTAACATGTCCATGAAACACCAATGCATGGAAGGATTCAGGTTCCAGAGATATATATGTGGCTGAAACACAGGGTTTTTTGGGCTAACATTTTCCCGGTTTTTCTTTTCTTTTTCTTTTCTCCAATTTTTTCCTTTATTCCCCCCCCATATTTTCTGGCTCCAGCAGTGGGCAGGCAGACAGGTGGGGGAGCCGGATCCTGCTGGGTGGATGTTCTCTCCCCACAAGAAACACTGCAGGCTCAGTTTAGGAAACCAGCAGACTTTGTCTAATACTCACATTAGTATTAGGCCCTGGCTGCCCACCTCCTCCTTCAAGGATTTGAGAACAGGCTGTTTTTCTGTCCTGCCTCTGCCTCGCTCCCCCTCTCTCTGACATCTTCTGTCTTCTGCCTTGCTTCTTTGGCTCCTGGCACTCTCGTTTGGGGAGGAATGTGACCTCATTCCTGAGCTGCCCTGATTAACTATTTTGACACAACATTCACTGCGAAGACCGCAATAAAACCTTCAATTATGTTTCTTTTTTATTTTCTTTTTTATGCAATAAGGAATCGCAGGCAAGAGCTCATTTCTAAAATGGCATGTCTACATTTCTAAAAATAAAATAAATAAATGAATAAATGAATAAAAATAAATAAATAAATGAATAATTGTATGAATCATAAATTATGTGCAGGTATATACAAGCAAAACCCACCAAGCTATTTAGCCACATCATTGAAGGTATGGACTATACAAACACTATGTTGTTGTGTGTGCTTTCCCCATACTAAGAAACAACAGCTCTTAAAACGCACTGACACCTGACTGACAGTGTTACAACACTCGAGGTTCACAAGGATTGTGAGAAAATTCCTGTGTCAAGATGATGTGACAAAAATGGGGTGTTTTTACACCATACTATATTGGGAATTTAACAAGGCCATGAAAAAAAAGTCTGACTTTTCTAAGAGGAGCGATGTCACAATTTATAAGAGAACCCTTTTTATTTCTTTTGCACACACACCTGTATGTGTGCAGTTGCCATTGTGCATCCTATCACATATTCAGTAATCACTTCTTTTTATTTTCAAGAGGGCTGGCAAGATGCACGACTAAAGACCCGTGATTTTGCCTCTCATATCTCAGAGAATATTTCCCCTCCTATTAAAACAAATAGCTGCTCTTTGAGGAAACCCAAACTGGGCTGGAGGATTAGAGCTGCGCTGGGTCACACCAGAGCACATGAGGAGCGCATGCCAATCAGGGCGAGATATGACCTTCATATCATCTGATACTTTACAGGCTTGTGGTTCTGGA
Organism: Holocentrus rufus; assembly: GCA_900302615.1. Classification (NCBI taxonomy): domain Eukaryota; kingdom Metazoa; phylum Chordata; class Actinopteri; order Holocentriformes; family Holocentridae; genus Holocentrus; species Holocentrus rufus. The sequence continues at coordinate 12,275 of OMLF01047740.1, read as the reverse complement.
TCACAGGACTAACACCTCATATAGAGCCTGGAAGAAAATAATCTCTGTTCAGCAGAGTGGTTCGCTGTAGTTGTGATGTTGGGCTCGCTGTTCGACTGCCAGGATGTCATTCCAGTGCAATGGAAAAACAGCACACCCACAATCCTTTGCTCAGGTTGACCCCTGTCCCAGACAAGATAAAATACTTTTTCTGCTGTAGGGATGAGAAAACTTACTGAAAAGAATTCAACATCAACAAAACTAGCTGTATTAGCAACATATTTTATTACGTTTCAAAATATTCCCAACATTTATGTGCACAGTCTCACCATGGGGTCATTAAAGTTTCATCTTATGTTATATATTATTTGTGTTCTTGTTGTTTCCGTTTGCAAGGTGGTAGCTTGCCTTAGGTGACAGATAAAACCTTAAAGGTGAAAGGTGAGGTTTACAGTGAATTATTCATGATTTATGTTTAAGCTGGGGTCCATTAAGAATTTATTACTTCACAACATAGTTAAAGGGGAGAAAAAAAGAAAGAGAAAAATAAAAAGAAAACTTGCCTGACCTGAGACGGCCGCTCTTGGTCTCCCTCCCTCTCTCTCCCACATTAGTTTGATGAATAACACTGACACACACAAACATCAGGGGTCATCCATCAGCCTCATACTGGCTCCCAGATAGAAAGCAGGACATCAAATATTAACACCCACAACTCTTCCCCGCACAGAGCAGAACTCTGACACATACAGCACGGTGAATTATTGAAGCTCTTCAGTAACTATACATTTAAAAACGACGGCATACAGTACACCCACAGCGGTGGACGGGCAGGTTAGGTAATGCGAGCAGTTAGCCGCGGTCACAGTCTGCTTTCTCCTCACATCCACTCCAGGATTCATCATCGAGTTCAAGGTTCAAATACTGAGCAGAAGTCAGCAATAACAGCATCCTCCTACCAGCAGGATGAGTACAACTATTACAATATCAACACGTTGGTTGCATCGTTTACATCATGCATTCTTCCTGGAAGCCTGTTGTATGTTTACATGGACTAATAAGCCGACTACTGGCTTTATTCTAAGTAAACTATTATAATTTGTAGTCCTAAAACCTGGCAGCAAGTCAGCAATTTTGAGCCATGGGTTCTCTGACCAGATTTCCATAGGTTTTTTTTTTTTTTATTATTTATGCAGAAAATAAGGTCTGTAGTTAACATAAGCCTAAGAGAGTTTGAAATTTTTCTCTACAACATGAATTACATCAGCTAACATTTCAGACGCATAATTTTAAGATGATTACATGAACATATTTTACAAAACAATGTGCTTCAATTGGTTCTTTTTATAGCTATCCATCTCAAATGCCTCGCCCACTTTCGCTGTTGTATTTGTATTTGTCTACTAAACTGTCTACTTTGCTCATTGTCCTTGTGACAAAATGATCTGTACAGAGAAGAAAAGCATGTGGCTTGTGTTTTTTCAGTGATGGACTTGAAAGGCACACAGATCCCTTATTACACATAATCAAAAAGGATAAAAGCAGCAAGAAGGCGACGTACATGTTTCCTAGAAACATACAATGGATACATGAGAGTTGATTCAACAAGAGCAAGTGCTGTCATGCAATTTGATTGTTGTGTGTCTCAATCTGCTGACCTTATTAAAGTTGACAAAATCAGAAAATGTTGTTTATGTGAAGTTTCTTATTGCGCATGTTGCATTCTGTGTAAATGTAGTCATTGTTTCCTCTCAAGCATGAATCCATGGTAAATCAATGGCTTATGACGAGCCTTTAGACTAGGTAAATAAGGGCAGGTTTTCACAGGAGGCCCCTTGTTCATATGCAAAATGTCCTTTGTGAGATGATTAACTCAATGAATGCAGAGCTAAGGGGGACCAATGGCCATCACTGGTATATGTGTTACAAACAGCCTGCACCCCTATGCAACTCCACCACACACACACAAAGGGGGTTTGTGGGTGGGGGTGGTTTTGCTTGAACATTGTTTAAGCAAAGACAAAGTTTTTCATACTGCAGGTTCACACTGCGAAGGATATATAGGCTCCAATGCATTTACCCTCTTTTTGTCCTGCTTTGAAGGTAATTTCATCTAAATTGTAAATGCTGCTCCACATGAGGCTGCAGGACACTGCAACCCCCCCACCATCCCCACCCGTTGTTCACCCTTCTCCCCCAAATGGGCACCCGGCAGGGAGCGAACAAGTAGATGACAGTCTGTCCCAGTGGGTGACACGAGGAGCAAAAGGCACAAAGGTTGAAGAGGTCAGGAGGGGGGATTCATTTATAAGTGAGAGAAGGGCTGAGCAGAGGGAACAAAACATTTGGCATCTTCCAATTAGCTGCACAGGAAGTAGCAGGTGCCCGGATCTGCCCTTGATTACGTTTACATTCACACCAACACTTTGAATACTGGGAGTAATCCTCTGAAGGGAATTTTTGATTACAATGTGTACATGGTTTGTAGGTTCTCTAATAATCCAGTTTATATGGATTTTAATAATAAATGAACCTCTTGTTTACAGCACTAAAAGGTGAAAACAGCCATGGTTGCTATAAATTTGTTTATCTGGTTATATCAAGGTCACAAATTAATCAAACTGTTTTCTTGTGACCATCATTTATTATCTCATTATCTGAAGAAAAACAGTCTTCTCAAGATCACAACAGAAGTAGGTTATTTATTATTAAATAAAGGCTGATGAACTAACCATCTATTATTTATACAATTTCTGCCTGTGTTATACCTTGATTAAATAAATGCGTTCATGATCATGATCTCTCCTTTTGACAATGTCAGCTCCACTTCAGACCAGACTTTCCACACACTGGTAACACTGCGAACAGTACTTTATAGCCTTGGCAAAACCAAATGTTTTATCTTGAGCTATTAAACTGCAGTTATGAAATATGAGGGACCACGGCCGTTTTCAGCTTCTACACCACACTTATCGTTTTTTCACAAGAGCTAGTGCCTGTGCTGGAGTCAAAATGCAAACTGTTTAAGGGCATTTCCAGCTGGAAAATACAGTTCCCGTGCTGTTTTTTTTTGGCCCAAAACCTTGCTGGCCTTTCTCGTATCTATGAGGCATCGCAAGGGTCAGTTACTAACATGCAGGGCCCTGACCGCGTATCTGTTACGCCTTAAGTGCTTGTATACATGGATTTTGGTGAGCTGTAACAAACGTCACATCAACACACTACACTTTACAGTTTGATAAATAATTTGGCGTGCATACACCTATGCGTTGTTAGTGGAGCGCATGTTTTCTTTTGGTGACGTCAGCTTTCACACCCCATACACGCACCCCACCAACAACGTACACCACACACTTGGTTATCTATCAAACTGTAAGGTGTTGATGTGGCATATGTGTGCATATGACATTACATGTGCAGGTAGGTGCACCGTATGTTGCACTAAATCGTACGTAGTGTATGTACGTACGTAACGGGCATGCACCCTGTCAATTCATGTGAACGCCACAGCTAAATGAAATGACCACCGTTAGTGCTATACCTATGTCACATGTGTGTAATGTCTGTGTCCCCATCGTAAGTCTATGTAAATTGTTGGCGTGCATTCACAGGTTTGGTCAGAACTTAGAGGTCTTAAGTAGGCGCTAGTGAGGCGTTTGACGTTAGTAACCTGACCCTTGCTACACCTCATAGCTGTACACACACATCATCTGCTGATTCTGGCTATTTAGGTGTATTTGCAAGGCTAACATTTGCGCTTGAAATAACAACACAAGCTCTTTCGTTTGTTGCTGTCCTCAACTTCCGCATTCTGCTCAGGAGCACGCCCACGTCTGTAAAGTCAGTCCGTTCAGCTTCTAAGCCAGTGGAAACACAGGCCAGTTTTTAGAAGGGCCAAGCCAATCACCAGCTAAGCACCAGCGCCGGCACTGTGTTGGTGGAACTGTGCCATGTTTGTTTTGTAAATACAACTATCGAGTTACTGCGTCCGGTGACTGACGTGTTGTTTGAAAGAGCAAAAATCAACATGATTAAGGTGTTTACATGCTTCAGTAAATGTACAAATTCAGCAGAAATCTACGTGTGTTTACCAGGCTTCAATTATGACTTTACCACTGGTAATATGATGATGATGATGGAGTTAATTAGGTCAAGACCAAATTAGTAGTGTGCATGAAACTTTCTGTCATTGTGGAAGACATGATTGATGAATTTGGTGTTTTATCACAACATAAACAAGATACATATAAGACACAATGCCTTAAATGATGTTCCGTCACCGTTTTGCAGAGGAGCCCCTGCAGCCAAAACAACATGCACACCCATGTGAGACATAAAAATGTGCACATGTATGTGTTCACACAATTAGCGCACATTTTCTCACATGTTAATTTTTATGAATGGGCCATAAGGTTGGGGGTGGGGGGTCTGTTTCCTCAGCCTGGGCCAATCAGCAGTGTCATCACAGAATATGTGTTAAGCATACAGTGTGTCTGTTCTGTGGGGGATTAATCAGAGGGGTTGGGTATGTTTGGGTGCCTTTAGAGGACGGCTCCAGGCCCTTTCCCAAAACATATGTGAGTGATTATGACAGATGGGGCGCTCGACAGGGGCTGGAGGAGGGTGATGTAGGGCTATAATATGAGGTTTTAGTGGGGCTGTTTCAATGTGAATCTCAATGTGTCAGAGCTGTTCAACTGATGTATTGGCATGACTAATTCAGCTCTGTGAGATTGTCCCTGACAATATATCAGCTCTATATTTCTCTCCAGCCACCCCCATGCAACCCTTTGCTTTCTGACTCAGTGGTTGATGATGTTATACTTTTGAGTGTGTGTGTGTGTGTGTGTGTGTGCAAGGTATTTTTTTATTGTATGCTATTATTGAAAACAACTATAATCCAGCTCACCATTGACTGAGCTGATTTCTTCACTGATATTCTTGTTTTTGTCCACAAAAAAAAAACAATTAACAAATAAACTAAAAACAGAGAATTTATGAAATCACATTGAACATTATTCACCAGTTTATTCAGCAGATATCAATGCAGACACTTTGTATGACATACTCATTTCTCCTAGATGATATACCAGCTACAGTAGACTCATGATTACTATTTGCTGTGATATGTTTTCCCATTGCTAACAGTTCATTACCCCCAGCCCATCCAGTCATAGAAATCCTAATCTATACTTTACAGACCTATTTCTTAATTTACAATGTGTAGTTGAGAGTATTGGCTGTTTCTAGACAATTTCTTGAGCAGGGATTATTTGTTTGAAAAAATATAACAAATCAACTCTGTTTTCATCTCTAACCATTAGACACAGACACTTCTTCCCTTCCTTAAAGTGTTGTTTTAGTACACAGCAAAATTGTTATGGTTGATTTAACCCTGGCAGTGTAAGAACCAACACTATGCCCAAGTCAACACCGTTTAATTCAACACTTTTAATGTAGATAGTTTTGAGCATCTGCCTCAGAGCAATATCAGCTTTACAAGCGAGCAAACAACACTCCAATCAACACTTGTCAGCTACAAATAATTGCCACTGAAACACTGGAAGATTTGCTATATTGCAGATGCTGATTAATTTTCTATTCAAGTTTTATTCAAATTTGAGTCAACTAGGGGAGTTTGTGTGGGAATTACAGACACAGCTCTTTATCAGCTATCATTGATTTCTCTGCTTGACAGCCTTTTTTACTTGGATAATTAAAAAATTCTCCTGAGCACAACTAAACTGGAGAATTTCAAGGTTTCATCCTGAATCCTATTCTATTCTCTGTCTATATGGTTATATAATTTATAGACTTCGTATTTCTTTTTGTTGCAATGAAACACATATATTTAGCCCATAAAACCCAATGAAAGTTACAACTTTTTTTGATATTCTTAAAGATTGTCCTCAATTGTCCTTAGATTTTCTTAAATATAATTAATATTAAGGTTGATAAGCTAATATAAATGTAGCTTTTAAATCTTTCTAAAAAATTTGGCAACCAGAATTAAACCCTTTGAGAAAGAAAATGTGAGAATTATGTTTGATTCTGGTCTAAATAAAGACAGTCAATGTTTGGCCTTGTTTCTCCCAGCTAAGATTTTAAGTAACTATATGACCTAAACTAGATGAGTGCACTCAGTAGAGTGCAGATCTCCGCCAGGTGTGTGTGGGGACACAATATCTATAGAAATAGTTGTCATTGCTTTGTTCTACACTCTTTGTAGAAAGAGTGAGAAGAGTTTTCATTGATGGCTTTGATCTTTCATCATTGGGCTTTCATCTAAAGATCCGAAAAGCTTAGGCAAACAGCTGTTTTACACTTCATTTTTTATAGTCGTGAAGCAGCAGACAACTGAACCTATTTTAACCCCCGCTTGTTGGCAGATGCCATCAGCCTCTGACACTTTATACAGTGTTGATCTCCCGTGTGTCTGCTCTGTGTTCTGTCGACCTTCTTCATCAGCAGTGTGTTTTATAAACTCACCCAGAAAATGCGGTGCATGTCCTGGATGTTTTCACACACCATCGGTTTGAACATGACCACAATAGGATAAAAAAAAATAACCTTTGCCAGTGGTATGCGCATGGAGATGGAGGGAGAGAGCAGCGCCTGGTCCAGTGAGCTAGACACTGAATGGAGTGAGGGAGTGAGTGGCGAGAACAAACGTTTTTCAAAGTTTTTGAATCTCTGCAACCACAAGACGTTCTTCCTCATACAGTCATGACTGTGCACAAAAACTTTTAGGCTGATAGGCCCAGTAGTTTGTGAGATTAGCTGCGGACAGACACACAGACACACCTGACCAAGCACATAATCTGATTGAACCTATGTAGGTTACCTATGTCTTCAGTTAATCATGGACTAGTATTCTAACTAGGTTTATTGTAACACATTATGAATATAAACTTGCATTTAACAGCAGCTTATGGCTCCATGTTGCTGTTATATTGTTAATCTGTTTATCTTGTTTAACTGAGAAGGTCTCAGCAAGTGAGTATCATCTGTCATATTCCTGGCTCCAGTTTCATTACTGAAAGCAGTCACTGAACTCTTGAGTGGACTTTAAAGCCTAATGTGTTATTTATTTCCATGTGTAACTGCATTATTATTCCAATAATTCCATTTCATAGTTTTGTTTGTTCTAAATTGCTGCTAATTGGACCATCACTGTACTGTATTATGAGTGATCGTTGATTTGATTTATTTCACACCACCTTGTAACTTCCATTTCAAATTAGCAATCTAATCTCTTTAAAACAAGCCGGCCCTAAACATCTAGTAAACAGCCACTGACAATATGTTGTCCTCCCCATAGTGCTGAGCAGCAAGAGTCACTGTGTCCCATTATTTCTCCCCAGCAGAAGACAGACTCACCAGTAATGAGAACAACAAGGCATTATGTTACAAAGCACTTTTCCAAAAGCATGACATTGTGACGCAAAGTAAAAATAAATATAAATACAACCAATGGTATTTATTATTATTTGCCATGGAGTTTTATTTTGGGGGGGAACTGCAGCTGTTTTTGCTCACTGAAATGTGGTGAGAATGGTTTCAAAGCTGTGGGAAATACAGTGGAAATCTCATTATTGTGAACACATCCTGGGAAAAAAAAAGTGCTGCCTTCCAGGGCAAATTAAATGCTATCTCCTGAATTGTAATGGAGGCTTGTTAGGTTTTTAGTGTGGAAATGTAGCGAGCGAGGGAGAAACAGCCAGCTCTACCTCTTCCTGACTGCTTAAACAAGCAGGGTTAAACTGTAACCCGCGGTCTGTTGTGACCCGTCAAACACAGCATCGACAGAGGCTGATTTGCATCTGAAATGTGACTATTGGAATTTCCATCTTTGGACAGGGCTGTTGTCTGAAGCGCTTTGGACTGAGGCAGGTGTGTGTGTGTGTGTGTGTGTGTTTGTGTGTACACTGCTCTAGGTCTCTGGAGCTCAACAGAAAAACACCTAGTGATTTCTGGGTCAATTAACATTCCAGTGTCATTTCACAGAGGGCGACAGCATGCATGACCTAAAGCTCCAGGCGTAGGCTGGGATAACAGATGCTTTGAGAGCGCAGAGCCATCCTACCATGTTAAACGGGCTTCATCACCTGAAGATAAAGCCCACGAGTGTTTGGGCCCATAGGCTTTGGCTCCAGCACTTTTTAATGACTCCAAAAAAGTAAAATTCTCTGTACACTCACACACACACAAACATCCACACAAAACAACAAAGCACGTGACCTCCCGAGGAAACAGAAATGTGAGTATCGAACGACCTTGAGCGATCTCGGAGGCAGTGAACCTGCTCCATTACGAGTGGACCGACGCCAGGCCAGAGCCATCCTCGCTGGAGCGGCGGCCAAAGTGGGCTCATTTGGGCTGGACCCGAGCCAAAGTGGTGACTCAGTCAGCAGGTCAGTATTACTTGGAGCTGGCTAATGGACATGAGAGGAGAGAGGCGCAGAGGAGAGAGGAGGAGAACCAGCAAAGAGCTGAAGAGGGGAAGGGGAGGACGGGAGGAGAGGAAAAGAAAGGAAAGGAAAGGAAAGGAAAGGAAGGAAAGGAAAGGAAAGGAAAGGAAAGGAAAGGAAGGGAAAGGAAAGGGGTTATTACTTTATTTGACTTCACAATGGCTGAAAAAATTGCAGTTATGGTTAAGGAAAACCAGTTTATATATTTTCATACTGATTCAAGTGATAAAAGGAAAGGGAAACTATACTTTTCACCTATTGATATTTTTATATTGCCCCAAATTTTTAGCTAAGAGGAAAACAACAAACTAAGATAGACAGCTGCACAGGACGAGTAAGCAAGCAGCTATATTTTATGCAAGCCAAACAAATGTAATGTGTCATGTTTTGTAAAGAGAAAAAGTTTGACTTTCAGCCCAAATTTATTTCTTACTGATTTTGAAGGGAAGGTCTGAATCTACGTTTCAAAAGGAAAGGAAACGGCAATAAAGATGTTTCTGGAAGATATAAAAGTAACAGGAATAATGTAAAAATCAATAAATATTGGCTCCATGTTGTGAATTTGTCGTTGTACCACAATGACGCACTGGACATGAAGAGAGTCTTCATGACTTCACCAATTCAAGATGGTGAGTTGGCTGTGAGGGAAAAGAGTTCTCAATCTGTGGGAGAGGAGGTAGGGCAGCGTTTTGGGAGGGAGAAAACTGTTCCAGTCGATTAATCGTGAGGGAGGAGTGGGGTTTTATGTGCGCTCCGCATGAGATCTGATAGATGGAGAATGTCTGCCGCTGCTCTCGCACAGAAGTCACGGAGAGTTGAAAGTTGAAAACTGGGTCACTGTCTCGTGGGACGTAAACGCAGAGGGAGAAAGGGGGGACAGAAACAGAGACCAGGAGAGGAGAGTTTGAGACCAGGATAAAGACCTTCGCTCACTAAGTTCCTGATGTTTCAGTCATCCTCGACAAATTCTGCCACTTTCCATCCCTCCGCCACATGCTCTACTTTTATGGATTGCTCTAACCTCTGAGGATTAAGATTATGGGGTGTGAAGGACCGGGCAGATATGCAGGGGAAGGGCAAGGTGTTGTACAGGAGATTTCTTCACACCGCAGCCGCACATCTCAAAGAATACTTAAATGGCTTAGATTCTCTGAGTCCCCCGACTCCCAATTTAACTGTAGCACCTGAGGCAGCGAGGAAAATGTCCTCTCTCACCAGTGGGAATTCATGTAAGCGAGCTGCTGTCGCGAAGAGCGCAATAGAGAGAGTATTGGCCGTAGAGGGATTATAAAGCAATGGTGATTCAAAATCGGCTTCCTGCAGCAGCCCGTTCTACAATAGAGAAGTGGGATTTATTCAATGGCCTTCGCGGAAAGATTCATCAATCCCTTCAACGGGCTTAAATATATCTAACAACAAGAAAATGATTGCGTTGAGGAATGGGGGGCTGGCAGAGCTGTGAGAGATGGGACGGAGGGAGGAGGAAAGAGCGATGGGAAGGGGAAGAATGTGGGAAAAGAACGGAATAAATGAGATAAAGGGAAATTCTTTCAAGAACATTAACCCTGTTAAGCTACAATATATCATGATAGATCCTTGTCCACACCCCCGCCTATTAGCCATTAACACCAAGGGCCACGTGTGTTATCACTCTCCAACACATTGACATTTATGCCGTGGACTTTTGCCAAGGCGGTATCCTACCATGTTTATGGCGGTGCCCTTTCCAGCAATTTACGCATCAGAGATTAAACAGAGTCCACTTTTCACCTTGAAATCATATGACAGCAGTCACAAGGTAACACCCAAAGGTGCTATGCTTATGAGATAAGACAGGAATAAAAGCCCTTATCAATTAACACCTGCGCGGTGGCTTTAGTATGCAGCTCAGATAGGCGTTTGCATAGACTGTTAAGTCTTGCTGTAATTTTCTTTGGTTTATGGGCTGACATATAGAGTAGAGAAAATCATTTATGTACAGTTTATGTACAATCCTGCAGAGTGACTATAAGAGATAGCTGAAAGTCTGTCACAGGCATGTGGACAGGCAAGTCTGTCTACATGTAAATCTTTTATCTTGATATGGTGCACTTTCCATTCTCATTTAAGTCATAAAGATTTCCCACTTCTCTCTACTGGATCATTTTCCATTCAGTATTATTTTTCAGCTCATGATCCGTCTCATTTTGTAGGCTGCCTCAGGAATCCGCTGAATGAATACTGCCTGTGACTTTGTGAAAGGGCAAAATCATTTTCTACCATAATTGAAATAGTCTGTCATTTCATTCTATCTTGTCCACATTTTATTTTCACAGAGGCACAGAAAAAAAGAAAAACAGTGAGAAAGAAGCAAGGGAAGTGAGACTTTTTATGTGCATTCCACCAAATAGACTTTCTTCTTATTTCCTCTCTACATCGTGCATAAACATACTCAGATTTGCAGGCTTGCTTATATACTTAGAAACTCATGCACACAAACAGTGCTGCCAACAACCATTGCTGGCTGCCTCCCTGCAGACTCTGCAGCGAAATCCTTCCACTAATCTCCAATTAAAATGGTGATAATAGGTGTTTGCATAACCCAGTACCCATCGCTGCATCCCCTCTCCATCCCTGCCTCTCTCCTTCACAACTTCCCATCAAATCTGTCACAGAGGACTCACGCGCGCGCAAGCCCCGCCAGACCCTTTCCAGAGTGCCCAAAGGATTGACCTAGATTGAGTCTACTTCACAAACTAATTTCTGCAAACACAAAGGAGGATTAGCAGGGATTAAGATGACAGGGTCTGAGGATTGAGGAGTAACTGGCATGGGCCAATTATAATTACTGCCCTAACAAAGACTGGACTGTGGCTAATCCAGTCAGTAGCGCCAGTGTTGGGATCTGCTCTGCCCCTAAACTGTTAATAGCTAATATCTGACTGTAGCTTGAAAACTATACATTACACAATACATGATGGAACCCTCTGCCTCTGCTGATTTGTCAAAGTGACCTTAATACTTTGTTAATGGATGACATGGTGCAATTCATGCAATTTTTCTTATGGCGGGTGCACGTGCTGCATTGTTCCCTTGTTGTTTTAGGCCTACCAGACTGTGCTATTAATGCTTAAAGGTGCACGATGCAAAAAGTTGCAATTTATTTGCAATTTAGCATATTGCTACTGCCCCTGATGGAGCTCCTGTTTCAACAGTGACCAGAGCATGAATTTTAGTTGTGGTGCACTCAATGTTCTCTTTCCCATCTGGGACACCGAAGGAGTGCATTTGAGACCAGGACCGGCCTTTGATGTGGCCACCAAAGCTATCAGCACATCTGAGTGATAAAGTTTCTATCAAGCCGCTTTCATCATTTCCGACTTAGCGCTTTGGGTGTTGGAAAAAAGTATTCAGAGCATATTGGGGTCTGGGTGGGAGTCTGTGTCTGAGCGACAACGGTTGACTAAGTGTGTCTTTGGAAGTGTGTTCAGAGCGTTGCTGTGTTTATGCATGTGTGCATGTGTGCGTGCATGTGTGTGTGTGTGTGTGTGTGTGGTCCCAGCCAGAGCAAAGGCAGGACACTCATCAGCAGAGCTGGCGTGTGCACAGCGCTGCCGAAGCAGAAAAGAGGGGGCTTTCATCTTCGCCCGCCACTTGCCGACACCCCAATGGGGGACCACATGCCTGAGTCAAGTGAAGCATCCTTCTGTGTGATTAATACCAAAAGTTTGGGGGTCCTCCCTGACGGGGGCTGCTGAGATATGGCTTCGAAACTCACACCGGGGGGTCAATGGGAGCCACCGAAATCTCTCTTAAGCACAGTTAACAATCCTGCAGAGGATAAAA
>OMLF01047739.1:0-22929 GCA_900302615.1 Holocentrus rufus | reverse complement strand
TGTGTTTTTACTAGAATTAAAGTACTGGGACTAAATGACCATGGATACGATGTAGAATATGATCATTTTGTGAGTATATATACCAAGTTCATCTTCACCAAAAAATAGAATCCACATGAAAGTGAACAGTGGATATTCATCTATGCAAATTGTGAGGCCTCTCAGCAAGGTGAAAGCTTTTTTTTTTAGAAGTGTGTTCAAGAACATTTTTCCTGCTGCATGTTTCAGCTGTGAACATAGCACCTTTTGAAGAAAAAAAAAGGCCTTTGTTTCCCTTTCCCCCCTCTGTTAGAGCCATTCTGTGCTTTTGACAGTTTCTTCAAGGCACCGTGATAAGAGTCCAACGACAAGGGAAAGAAAGAGAGAGCGAGGCCGAGCGAGAGACATAGGGGTCCACATCAGGCCTCAGATCAAGCTGGGCCAGTGGAGCCGGGCCAGTCAGTGGCCTGGCAATTAGAGCTGAACAAACACACTCCACACGACTATAATGAACCTGAACAAGCAGAGCCAGTGTCAGCCCGGCCTGGCTTAAGCCGAAAGTTAATAACCTGGTGTGTGGTTGTGTGCGCAAACATGTGCTGCATCATGAAACTGTGCTTTATTATAGAGCCCGAAGAGAAGAAAAAAAAATCCCTGCACACTGACTGCTGATTGTGATCTCTGACTGAGATCATGGAAAAAGGTTGGAAGGTGTCGCTAATTACGTGTCCACATCAAAGGGTAATCACTTAAAACATTAACGTGACTCTGGTTTAACAACTGATTGTACAATACTGCCCTTTGCCTGCTGGAATATTACTTTCCACAAGGTCCACATATCCTGTGAGTAACACAGGAGGGGTTACCTCTGAGTTCGGCAAAACAACTTGATTTTCACTTTCACTCTCAGCTTTGTCAGACAAATTTATGCAAACGTTGTTGTTCTCCTTTGCTGCAGAAAAAATGCGGTAGATTTGCTAAATGAATTAACGAAACTCACAAGGAGTCTCCTACTGATGCACAATGGCATGTACCATTACCACATTTACACTGTGTCTCAGGTTCAAGCACACACACACACACACACACACACACACACACACACACTAATAACCTTGAACAAAGCAGCCTTTAATGAATTTCAGCAGAGACTGGCTTGAAGGAATCAAAGCCTTCCTTTCTTTCACTGACCAAGGTTAATGTCTAACCCCAAACACACACACTCACAAACACACACACACACACACACACACACACACACAGAGCGGTCATGTCAACAGACGGCACATGGTGTACATAACTCTGTTTGGGCAGACACCAACAGATGCAGGCACAAAAGCAAAAAAAGGTGCGTTCAGCTGCTTATGTGGTGTATATACACACACACACTCTTGTTCACACACGTACACACACACACACACATCTTCGGATCAGACAGGCAGAGGAAAGTGAGTGAGGTTTGAGGAGGAGTGAGAACAGAGCTGGGGTGACGAGTTCAAGGTCAGGGCCAGATGGATGTCTGTCGTGATATTTTATTCCAGCGATATCGATCGTCAATTTCTCTCGGCGGCCAGAACCGACTCGACTGCCGAATCGATACCGACTGTTTATAAATGCTTGTAGAATGCCAACTGCCGCCAACATCACACCTCGACATAACCGATCTTGAGTTGTGACCTTTTGTAAGAATTAAAAGGAGGAACGGGCTCAAAAAAGTCCAGGTTGTCTGTGTCCGGGATTCGTCGAGCCCTTTGGCACTGATTCAAACCTGCTAAACCTGCAGCCAGCAGGGAATGAATCCCACCCTGTGTGTGTGTGTGTGTGTGCGCGCCCCTTCCCTGTGCATTAAGAGAGGTGTCCATTTCTGCCTAGCTCACAGTTCACAAAGCCTTGGTTAACACAAGAGAGACAAAAAAAAAAAACACTTGAACAGGGAGAGCCATGCAGGATGCCACAATGTGTGTGTGTGTGTGTGTGCGTGTGCGTGTGTGTGCTACAAGAGAGATGCTGACAAGCGGCCAGGTGTAAGTAATGCACCAAACTATCACCACCCTGATTAATAATGGAAAGCCAGAGCTGGTTTGGCAAATTCATGCCAGTTCCCATTGTGTTTGTGAGCCTGTATGTGTCGTGTGTAAGTGTATGCATAACAGCGGGAGTCATCTGACAGAATAAATTAATCATGGCTCCTCGATTACAACAGACCAAAAAGAAAAAGCACTGTGGTGGAGATATGGCGTGCATGTGTACGTACTTGTTGTGGGTCAATGTACAGATTTTACAGTACACAAAACGTTAGAGAGCGTATCTGTAGGTGATTCGTTGACAATGTTTAACTTGAACCACAAACGGTTACTGTAAGTGTTTTATTTCCATCATGTAAATGTTGGCCTCAACAATCCTATCTCAAAATGATTCGTCTCTGTGGGCTGGATGACATATCGATCGATTTTATTGATATCATGATATAATGACTAGATATCATCTGGGATATTGGATGTCATAATATCGTAATATGGCATAAGTCTTGTAATTTCCTGGTTTCAAACATTGCATTGCAATAAAGGAATGCATTTTTCTGACCTCATCAGGCAGCTGTGTTATTTTCCTCCACCTGCCTTGTCATCATATCCAAATTATATTGACTGATTATAAAAAATAAGCCACCAGTAGTTATCCCTAGAATGTCATCATGATAGAGTTATTCAGTCAAAGATATAGTGATATTTCATTTTGTCCCGATTGCTCTACAGATCACACAGACAAGATCATTTATACGCTCAAATACATTATATCAGCCTGCATCCTGTATGTGTGTGTGTTTGTGTGTGTGTGTGTGGTACAACCTGGGATCAGTGCTGCATGGGGAACTCTTCACTGAGCAGATGTCACAACCATGTCCCGCATGCAGCTCACGACACCACAGCCAATATTGACACACCAGCGACTGCACCCAATGCAGGCAGATAGAGTTACCCGTTTCACAAAGCTGCGTTTTCTCCAGAGGAAAACAACGGGATCCACAGTCTTCATACAAACGCATAATTGTTTTGCGGGGCGTGACACGAGACTTTGGCAAGAGGTGGCCTTCTGCAATAAGTATTTCAAAACAGGATAATGTGTTTTTGTGTACCTGAGGAGCAAACCAGTTGCGTCAGCTGCTGTGGAAGCAGAGGGCTGAGTTATTCTCTGCCACAAGAATGCAGGCTAATCTTCACAGACGTTTGCTTTAAACAAAACACAACCATGGCATGTCTTCTTCATGAAGCACAAAGGACACCATGACGCTTGCCGGGTCAAGTTAATGACTATGAGAAGCATCCCAGTCGTAAAACGTACAATGTCAAACAGTGTATTGTGGCAAAACAAAAAAAACAGATGGTATTTGTGTCAGTAATAGCAGGGTGACTAAGTGCAACTTCAGTGCCATTAATCCTGAGACAGATTGCAGTGAGGGAAGGGACACTGCAATTTCATTCTAATGGACTTCGGTCTTCCACTGAACAAGACAACACAAAACCGCTTCCACCCAAGACACAAAGTGCTATTCTTCATCATCTGTGTCACCGTGGTTATAACCACAACACTGACAGCCTTATGTCAAACCAGGCCACAAACGACGGGATTTAATGCTTGGTAAACACCAATATTAAAATTTTTCTTTTTTTAATGAAGAATGGAGGTTACAAAAGGTTTTAGACTAGCAAACAACATATTTTTATGATGTGAAATCATCGTAAATCCCTAACAAAAAAAATCACAATATACTGATTATACAGTGTCTGTGACCATCATGTTAACAAGTCATGTTTAGTTGTAAAATTGTTTGTCTTAAAACAAGTGAAATAAAATACACCAGTGGAATGAGATAATCCCACTTGTTTCCAATGCAGTTTCACTTGTTCGAGGAATTTTAACAAGTAGGCTATAAATATGTTGAAACAAGGCAGAATATTAGGCAGATCAGCCCACTATTGTCAAGATGAAGACATCTGATTCAAGAAACTTCTGGAAACAAGTTGATTAGCAGTGGAAACAAGTGGGATTAGCTCATCCCACTGTCAGATTTTTCACTACAATAGAGTAACAGTTTTCCTGTGATAGCCTGTTTTACTCTATATATGATTACAAGACATCACAGAAAGTATAATAACTGATGCAAGTTGTATGGAGGCAGGGTTTTCCTAAGTCAATGCTGTTTCTAAAAGTATAATTTATTCTTGTTTACACTGGAGGTCACAGTTGACGCATATTTTTCATTTACCGCTACACGGTTGAATCCTGATAGAAGTGCTGTTCTTTTATTTTTTTTTTATTTGGCTACACTTCCTCAAAGGCATTAATCAAGCACACAAACTGGCTTTCCGGCGGCACAGCGGAGATACAAAACTTTGTCACGACCGGATCTGCAAGCACGCTAACAACTTCAAGTGAAACATGGCTTACATAACGACAACACGGCGAGAGGGGAGACATTCCGCGACAGCCAAGTCGAGTAATGTTGCCCCACATAGGCTACAGTACAATGTACCCCCATCACTTTGAAGCAAGTCAGTCCCTATACTCACTACTGCTGATAACAGCTGACGTCTGCAATAGTTTCTAGGTTCTCATAAGTGCTGGAAAATATTAGCAAAGCAAAGCCGGGTGACTTTTGCACACACTGCCCTTGCAAGGCTGTCCCTGCTGCTGTCACACCGAGCTCAAGTTTTTCCAACCGTGGAACAAGTTTAACCCTCTCCGGATAGAAACTGTTGACTTACCGCTTCCGGTGAGATGAAAAGTGGGTTCTTCTATGTAGCAAGTTTGTGTCGGCTTCTCTTTGAACCGCGGCTTCTTCGGCGTTTTCGACTTAAAATCTTTAATATGTTTGAGGAAGTGTTCGGGCTGCTGCTGCTGCTGCTGTTACTCACGGTCTCTCTCTCTCACTCACTCTCTCTCTCCCTCCCTCTCTCTTTCTTTCTCCCTCCCTCTCTCTCTGTCTCCTCTGTCTGGCTCTGTGCTGCGACTCTATGGCAGCGCGATGCGGAGGAGTGAATGTGTGACGTCGACCAGGTGAATTCCCCAATTCACAGAGAGAGAGAGAGAGAGAGAGAGAGAGAGAGAGAGAGAGAGAGAGAGTACCAAGATAAATTGATTGACTATTTACTTAACTATTTGTTTTAAGAGCTACTTTTTCTGTTGGCTCCTGTTAGCCTGATAATTTTAATGTGTATGTACTATCAAGTTTGACAGTAAGTGCACTTGTTTGATAAACCCATTAATATCTTATAAATGGCACTGACCTGAAGAGACTGTTGCTCTACCAGTCATACCAGTAAAACACACTGAGCTGATTTGAAATGTGCTGAGCTTGTTGATTTTGTTAAAACAAGAGAAAACAAGTAAACATGTATCCCACCAAACAATATCCAAAATTTTGTAACAAAGAGCACAACATGGGCCTGGGCGTGTCAACCAACCTGTTGGCAGCTACACCCCGAAACAGAGGACATCTTACAAGGCCCCTTTGGAGAAACTGCATTAAAAAAAAGAAGTGGGCGTGGTCTAATCACTGTGCAAAGTTACCTAGCCTAGGACAAAATTAACATCAAAATTTTGTGGCCTTACTCTAATCTCTATATGAGTTGTGAGTCTTTTTGTGATATGATATGCCCACTACCAGGTGCCACAAAAACTGAGGCTCTTCTTCCTTGGCACATAACCAACCTTCTCCCCATATTTGATGAAAATCCAAACATCTATCAAGAATTTATGCCATTGTTTGAAAAATAAATGGGCAAACGGATGCACACTGATTCATAGCTATTTCTAGTGCTGATCAACTTGTTTTGTGATTTTTCTCTTTTTTCTATTCATGATTACTCTTTCTAAATCAAGAGTAATTTTCTCAATATGAATGGGCTGTTCTGTCTTCTTCTGCCTAGTTTTAGCATTTTTATACTTTTATCCCAGAAAAAAAATGAAAAATTGTGATACCAGTCAAACTAAATTGGAAGTGGGATTATCTCATCTGACTGACAGATCTTTTTTCACTAGTTTTAAGACAAATTAGATTTTTAAGACTTAATATGAGACTAAATGACTTGTTAAGATGGAGCTTATCTGCAGTGATTTGAATTGAACTGAACTGAACTGAATTGAGCGGAACTGAACTGAATTCAAAGTAGACACACACAGAGAAAGGGGGGTGGCGTTATGAGGTTTGAGACAGATACTAGATGTCTTTTAGCGACAGTTTAGGCTTATTATAGGTACAGTGTCAAACTGTCATGTCACTCACTGGTCTACATTTTGTTTTCTGATACATAGCCCTGTTCTACCTTTACACTAAATATACTCTGCGGTTGCCTAATATCAGAGCACACATCAATGTTGAAATGCAAAACAAGGAAGTTCGCAGTTGGAGCTCTGCAGTTGCACTGAATGTTAATGGCATTCATTTCTCTCCAGGAAAATGTGGATTTGGCAGGAGGATCAGAAAACCAGGAAATCAAGGCAATGTGTGTAGGATATACATTTGGACATGCTCTCTCTCTCTCTCTCTCTCTCTCTCTCTCTCTCTCTCTCTCTCTGTCTTTATCTCTGTGTCTCTTTTTCTGGCATACAGATAGACAGGTTTGGTGAGAAAACAGTCAGTGGGCTGGACCAAACAGCCTTGTATTTACACACTGGCCCCGCCTCAAGTCCCACAGTCACTCCATGTACACTCTCAGTCCCTGGTGTATGGCCCCTTTCCCAGCCATCCCTTCCTTTCCTGCCTTCCTCCCCTCCTCTCCTCTCCTCTCCTCTCCTCCTCACCCACACATGGCAAATAGATCCACGTGGTGCTGAGTCATCAGCCCCCACCCTGCCTCTGAAGCTATAAGAGAGAACGAACCGGTAAATTTAGACAATCTACCTCACCTCCTATAGGGCTATTTATAGCTCCAATCAGAGTCTGCTTGCACAATAGGTTATCTGGATTGAAGGCTGACAGACAATTAATGAGTCAGACTAGAAAGAGTTACTCATCATCACCTCATCTCCATCACAAAACTCCGCCACCTCATGACCACAAACATTTGAAACACAGGGCTATAACTAAAGCGTGTTGGGACAAGACAGCCAATGGCCCCCCTCCCCCAACACACACACACACACCCTCCATACACACACATACACACACTCACTGTTTGTGCACAATTTGGCAGTGGTAGGAAAAAGAACTCAAATCCAGGAGCAGTTGTGCAAAAGTACTTCATGACTGCAAGTAAACATCCTGTATTCAAAATATTACTTTAGTAAATGCATGGTATGAAAAGAAAAAGTAGCCATTGTTAAAAACGGTCCGTTTCAGAGTATTAAATTACTGATGCATTTGTAAGATGTTGTAGCTGCCTCATATAATGTTGGCTATTTTCAGCTTTAACAATACATCATATTTTATACATTTTGGGTTACGCCAGTCTTACAGAGAAGGCCACCCCACCCCCACTAATTAAGACCCCATTTCTACTCTTATCAGCCACTTAAAAGAGGAAATGTAGGTCCCCATGGTGTACAGTTTACTCATGGCAAATGGTTTTCTGAGTAATGAAGTCCTTCAAATTCTCCAAAATTTGAACAGTTCCCTCTTTCTGCCACTTGGGGCCGCCAAAGCATGAAATTGTCCGCAGTTAGGATTACAGTTTGAGCCTGTTTTCTTCTTTGATTCGTCTGTTTAACTAATCACTTCTAAAATGGAAAACCCTGACTTTTGTTTAGTCTCCTGAGATTATGTGATTTCAATAGAAGAACATTATGCATTTAGTGCCTGAATCAGACAGTTGGTCTCATATCTGCTGTGTGAATAAAGGTTGTATGGTCATACATCGCTGTGAGTCTGCTGGCAGAAGTTGTCGGGGCAGGGTACCCAGACGGTTCCTGTCGTGATGCCCGTTTCTGCCATCCCAGTGGTGCCAGGGCAAACATCAGAGTGAGTAATGAGAGGAACAGAGGGAGGGAGGGAAGGAGGAATGAAAAAACAACCCCTAAAAAAGAAGAGAAATAGTCCTTTCATCAAGAGACATGCCACAGACTAAATCTGCCTTTCTCGATCTGTCCTCATTTCTCTCTGGGTCTCCCTCTCCCTCTTCGGCTCTTTGCCTTATGCCATCTTTCTCCCGCCTCTTCCTCGCTGTTTGCCTTTTCATGTTTCAAAGCTAAGGATTGCAGATGCTCGGAAAAAATAGGCTTCAGCATTCAACAGTTTATTTGTTCAAATGGCCTTGAAGTTAACCAGACCAGTTTACTGGCCAGAAATCAGGCTGGTTTTATCCTTACATGGTGACATGAAGCTGGTAATCGCACAATCTTACTTTCCTTTTTTAGCCACTGCCAAAGGGACTTTCCTCTCAAGTTGTGATACAAATGCCAGAAGAACATCTAGAAGTGTTTTGCCCATATGTTTTTTTTTTCTGGCTTAAAATATCATACCACCCTCCAAAGCAGATAACACACAGCCTGAACATCAACACATCTCTCGTTCATTCTCTTTTGAAACAAAGAACCAGCATATTCCCAGCTGCTTATTTCACACGGGCATTTGTATTTGTAATATATCATTCATTTCGGTGCTCCTGAATTGGAACATTTCACAAAAACAGAAATCAGATGACATGCTTCCTGTTCAAATATCCCCAGACCCCAAAGTTTGGTCAGGTGTTTCCTGTCTACGGCGTCCAAATGGAGCGAGATTTTAGATTACAGCATGGAAAGTTACTAACCTAGCTGACACCGGGCCGAGTCAATGTAGGCTGCTCAGCCAGGGAAGAATGATCCCATTGACATTCTCACAAAAGTATCACAGGAGGGAAAATTAACTGTAATTAAAAAAAGTTTTTCCAATTAAATCTCACCTTGCTCTCTTTGTCTTCACCTTCTTCCTCCACTGAGATTGTCATTATCCTTTTTCTCTGTGTTTTCTAAAGTCTGAGTATAATTGTCTGCATAGGATTGGAGTTTTGGCACTGCAGTATAGTCACACTCTATTCAATTTATGACTTATTTTTGGTCTCCTGGACGAGGATTTGAAACTTTCCAAGGATGGACAAGAAGGAATTGTCCTTCCCTATTTTTAGAAGTCCTTCTATTACCTTTTGCAGAGACTACAGAAAATGAAGGCTATTGATTTGAGCATGCTGATGGTGATCTAATCACACTCTGCATCTCTGGTTCCCTGGCTACTGAAGGAGAGGTTTTGTGTTTGGATGTGTGTGTGTATGTGTGTGTGTGAGTGCATGATTGAGCGAGCGAGCAGATGAAAAGTGGAGCGAGGTGTCTTTAACTTTCAGGTACTTGGAGGAAATTAACAACTTTCCCTGCCTTCAGTGCCTCTCTTTTGTGACGGTTCCCTCTCTCCCGTTGTTGCTACCAACTTAGTATTGGGTCATTGACACTCCTGGGATTGTGTAATTGGAGCAACCCCAATTTTCCTATTTTTTGTTCCGCCTATTTTTTATCTGACATGCCATTCCTTCATCAGTATTCATCCATTTGGACATTATCTTTTAATCTTCATTTCTGCATCCAGAAGCCATCTCCTCCCCAAGCCCTCTCCTCCATGTTTTTCAGTGTTCCCTTTTAAACCAATTCTTCATCCTTTATCTTTAGTCAGTCGTCTCTAATTGCTAATGTTCGAATCAAATGCCAGTTTTGCGGTTTCAGGGGACCCGTGCTGGCCATTACATTGAAAAGAGGCTTTTATTTCATTCCTCAATAAGTTCTCACATTGGGCCTGCTCTCTTTAACTCGTGGTCATTAATATTGCAGCTGTCGAAAAAGAAATAGGCCAAAATGTTTTGTGCTGTTTCTTTATCTTTAATTATTCATGCCAGCCACTGCCTTCCTGGTCGCGCTCTGCTGCCATCTTAGTTGGTTGTTGCGGCTCTGTGGAACTCTTTGATATAACTAATTAACTTATCTGACCTGGGTCGTATTTCCCAGCAGTCTGGGCGTAGTCGGGAAGTGAAGACCGGAGAGATAAAGGTCTAATGATGGCCTGGATTTGCAGTGCATTTTAACACGTGTTATGTGTCGGGCCATGTGGTCAGGCTATTTATCAACAAAACATATTTACAACGAGGCAACAGTAACCAAATGTAAATATGATGTAAATTTGTCATTTTTTTTTTCTTGCTATGCCTTTAACGTAGGAAGCACCCCTAATTTCTGGTGTGGCCCTTCATATCTTCTTCTTATCCGGTTCTAAGTGTTGATACACAGCTCATATAGGAAATTTTGGAATTCATTGAAGACATTTAGGTGTTAAGTTTATTGATGGGATGTTACACAATTTCAGAGCAATGAAGTCCCTCAAACTCTCCAAAACTTGAGTTATCCCTTGCCACATGGGGCTGATGATGTGTGAAAGTACCTAGTGCAGCTTTAATCTTTAATCTTTAATCTTTAAGCTAGAAGCAACATTGTCCACTATTGGAATTCTAGGTTGAGTCCGTTTCCGTGTTTGCTTCTGGGATGGGACCAGTTTATTCACTTGTAAAGGGGATAACCCTAATTATCGTTAAGTTTCCTAGAATGATGTAATTTCCGTGTAATTGCAGTGGTAGTACGCCACTACTCACTTAGTACCATGAATCAGACAGTTGGCATCAGATCTGCTGCCTGACGTTACAGTAATAAGTTTTATATTGGTCTGACAGTTTTTCTGATAAAAGATATTGTAAACTTCACAACCTTGTACTTGGTTACATAACTGCCTTCCCAAATTACATATTGATTGCCTTAATGCTGTCAGGTGATTTTCTATTTATAGAAATCCTTTCTTCATTTTTGGCCAGATACCTGATGAAGGGCAGATGACTAAAACATTGCACACATTTCTCTGTCAGTAAGTACAGTGTGCATGATTTCATTCAAGAAGTGCTCTACTTTGATTTGACCTAGAATTACAGCGGTGTAATTTTTAATATGATGGAAGGAAGTGGAGAGACAAGCCTCCAAAGGGAGGAAGGATGGCCCCTTTAAATTCTTCATTACATTAACAAAGCTGTTTTATTCAGTCATGTAAATGTGGTGTCTCTAACGTGGCCAGTGTGTACATTGAATGCCTACAACGCAAATATTTGCAAGACTGATTTCAGTTCTGGCATATTTAAGATAATTTACACAGAGACTGGCCAGAGGCTCTGAAGCCTCAGTACATTATTAGACTGTGGAGTTCAGCTGACACTTTTATTCAGAGCTATAAACACCGAGTGAGCACTTAGGGTTCAGTGTCTTACTGTGAATGAACACAACATGAGCTGTTGCAGGAATTCAGCCCGCTGCCTTCTGATTGAAAAACAGCCTCTAAGTCACCTTTTCTTCCCGTATGGCTTCACCTGATAAACTCACCACACCGGTAAATGCTGTTAAAGTCCTTCAAACCTGTTTTTTGGTGGAGTCTTTCAGACTGCTTAATTAAGGTCAAACATCCAAATTTTCAGGCAAAGCAATCATGCCAAGTGAGTAAGACGCCTCTGGAGTCATGCCAAAAAAACAGGGAACTGTACTCATAAAACATCACACACTAGCAAAAATGCAAGCCCAAATCACAACCCAACTAAAAATATTAATCTAATTGACATCAAGTAAAATCAAAGCGGCATCTGAAATAAATGCATATAGCAACTTTAGGTTGTTAATAAAAGCATTATCAGGTATTTTGATTCAGTTTACGAGTTGTCTTGAAAAAGGTTGGTTTACATTTATACTATCTAAAACCACTGTAGTAAAACTGAGCTGAGCCTTGAGCTATGATATTTTGAAAAATCCTTCCACAATTGAGTTAAACCAAAATATAATTTTCAAATAAATGTATCAAATAAATCATTGATTGTATCTTAAATATGATTCCTAATCATTTTGAAACTGCAAAGACTTTCACACTTCTATAATATTAGTCTTTGCTTTATCCCTATGACCACAGCCTTCCACCACAGGTTTGATCATCACTGTGTGTTTTGACTATCACTGATATCTATGGTGTGAGATCCAATATGGCTGCAGGACAATGAAGCATTGGGCTGCAAATGATCACATCACAATACTTACTCATCTTTCTATCTGCTTTGCCCATCTTTCTATCTCGCTCTGTCCAAATAAATGTTTCTGAACGGTATTAGATTTTCCTGTTGCATTATCACTGAAATACAGAATCAGACTGTTCCTGAAGCGCTAGGATCCATGAATCTATTCACTATTCAAGTTATTCCACTTCAACTTTTGTAACTGCTTTGCATCTTATTTGCATGTCTTCTCTGAATGTTTCAACTTATAACACACCAATTCATGACCCCACACCAACTGCATTGTGGGCGACAGTTACAAGTATACAAGAGGAACGAATATTTGTAAAATGAACCTCAGAGGCTTTCTGCCAGACATTCCAGTCAGGAAAAGAGTTTAAAGTTTGAATCAGGATTGGGGATGGACTTACTCTGAAGAAAACATCAAGTGCTTTGTGATAAAGACAGGGGCTGATTTTACTAATGAGCCCTGGAAAATAGTCCAGATCCAGATGTGTATGCAGTGATGTGCTGCTGCCCCCTGTTGGAGAAAAACATACATGCCGCAATGTTGTGTTTACCACTAAAAACAGCACATAAATGGAGGTATGTATTTATTTCAGGGACATCCTTATCTTTTTCTTTCAAATACTGAATACACAATTTCCTGTAGAGGAAAAAGCAGCCTGGTGCCTGTTGTCTGAAGGGGACTCTTATTGTGTAGACACAGATTAAATAAACTTTTCCAAAGAGTTTATTTTTGTATGTATCTATATACATAAACATTTACATTTACAATGCACTATATGCAAGAGGTACAATCCATAATAACACTATAGGTATGCCCCATAATAATAAAAATGCCAAACAGTACTTGATGAACAAAAGAAAATGTGCTTCAGAAATTATGAAATTTATAAATGAATTTTGTGAAGGAGCATGTGTCTAGCTGCATTGTGAATGGAGCAAATAATGTTTTCAGGTGAGTTATTTAAGATAAATTGCTGATGTCTAATGTTAGATAATTAGATGACTGACACTTCTGGCTTCCCTGGTAATACTGCTGATGAGATAAGTGGCTCAGTTGGCACTAACACCCAAATGTTATAGGTAGTTTGACAGTAGCTTTTTCAGCAGTTGCCATTAAGTCCTCGTGGTTAAAGTACGATTTCACACAGCAGCATTTTATATATTCAGGGTGAAAAAGGCATTCATAAACATGAAACTAAAGTATATTTTTATGAGATTGTAACTGGAAGTAGTAGGCTCTCATTTTTCAAAATAGCATAAGGTTAAAGGATATAAGAATAGGTAGAAAGCAAATGTTAGCATGGTCTCTTCTGGGGACATGACAGTGATACAGTACTGTGATGACATCAAAATTAATGAGGAGTATAATTTCATGTCAGGCACATTCATCTCTACAATTGCAAACTGCAATGCATTCAGTTGGAAGAAATAAATCGGCACTTCAAAACTGTATGACAAATTCTGAAATCGTTTGAAAACCTACAGATTTCAAATACAAACTATGTTCTGAAACTTTTTAACATCATAGAAACACTGTATAGTCAGTTGGCATGCTGAGGGTAGCTCCAATAGTTTGAGTACAAGAGTAACATTGTGTAAAACTACACAAGAAGTATAATGTACACACACTGTGATGATTAAATGACCTCTTACTCGAAAACATCATGTAACATCATTTCTGTACAAATAAATCATATAACTGACTTCAATATCTGCATTGCATACTTCACAATATATATTCAAAATACCAAATATCTCTTAGATATTCTAAAATGGTGGCAATTATACTAGCTGTAAATACTAATAGCAAAGTTTGTTTTTATTTTTTATTTATTTAATTTTTTTTTTTTGCATTTGTGCTGCATAGAAATGCAGTTAAATCCATCACGGGACATAGACTGAAGTTACTGCGTGTACAAAAGTGAAGGATGTGATGTTTTCCTGCAGGATCAAAAGAGTGGTTTGTCAATCCAGTGGAAATGCAGGGCATCCTCGATAAATACAGCAACGCTTGACCCATAAAACAAAAGGATGTGAATCTAAAAAAATGCTGCCATGGGACTAAAAATTTCTTATTTAAGGATCTTTGATGAAACATGCAGCGTATCCACACTGCTCCGGTAGCAGTGCATCTGAACAAAAGGGTTTCTACGTGTTAGATCATATTCCAATACAATGTTTCCACAAGACACTCGCCTCTCCACACAGATGGATCCACAGGGCTCCCTCCACCGTAACATGTTAATCTCCTTCCCACCACTAGGTGGAAGACGCGTCAAAGATCCCCGGGTAATTTAATTCTCACATAGTAATCCGCAACAGGACAGACACTGTATCCTTACTGATGCTCTCATTTCAGGTGCAGCAGGTAGCTATGTTGTACTCCACAGGGGAGAGGGGTTCAGTTCAAGCAGTCATGGACAGCCAGAGCCAGGCTTGTGCATTTAATTAGATCCTGTAGGTGCTATAAAACGGTAGCCTCCTCCATGGCATTAATCCATCTGAAAAAAAACAAGAGAAAGGAACATGAATTCTGTTCACACAATGACAAATGGGACATATTAGCTGTTAGAGAGCATCTAAAGCATATACAAATCACTTTGTGTTACAAAGCAACCTTGAAGGGGAGGCAAGGGCATGGAGCTCCAAAAGTGTGACAAATCACTGCACTGTTTCAGACAGGCTTTTAAATTAGCTTGTGTGAGGACAAAAGTTTTATGAAATATGTCTACTTAAGCCATTTCAAAGCCAATTTTACACCTGAAAATAAAAGGCTATGGCACAAAATTTCTCAAGTCAACAATAACTGAAGAGGGAGATATATAATTATGATAAGCTTCCATGAGCCATGCAATAAAATATTTCTATTATTAATTAATAAAAACTTGCATTTAAAAGCAGAGTTTGTGGGCATACTCAAAATCTCTATGTAGGTAGCCTACATGCAGATTAAATGCATCGTTTAAAATGTTTGTAAATGAGGTTGGTGGCAGCATGATTATTTCAACACATTTTACCACTACCATGATACAGCATGAATCAGGCATTGATAAACCCCCCAAAATAACAGCCCATCCCTGGTCTGTATTTTTGCTCCATAATAATCTACCAGGACAATCAATACTTCAGTGTGCTTCTTTCACACAGTGATGACAATAAAAAAACAAAAAAAAACATAAGACATCCCTGAATAAGCTGTCAACACTTATTGTGCTGGTTGGCACTTTTTGTGTAGGTACAATTCAGATCCAAGAGATAAACATAAGCAGAAGCCTTTTTATAAAAATGTTTCTGTCAGCTTGATGGGTTACCAGAAAAATCTGAACGCCACTATTGATAAAAAGAGTACAACGTCAGAAGCTTATTGTAATTTTTCTTCAGTTACAGACTTTCCATCTCTACTCTGTCAAGTCAAATAACAGCTTCATCAGAAATGTCACAGTAGTTTAAAAAGCAACAAGCGAAACCAAGGACAAATAAAACAAACAAGTCTTAAATTTAAACATGTTAGACCAGAGCAGGAAACTGAACCTTGGAGCCACCACTGCTGAGGCTACTTATGTGGCTGACAGAAAGAAATAGCGACCAAAAAAACTCATGACCTCTTGGATTATGTCAGGTATCTGCTTGATTGCTTTTGAAAAGAGGTACAGCTGTCACATGTACATTTTTGACAGCTTCACAAAGGAAAACCGATCCAGCTTCATTATACTGGGGATGGATGCAACGAGAGGCAAGTTGGAAATTATCTTTTTTTGTATTTTGAGTTAACTGTTTTTGGGTGAACTGTTCCTTTAAGCTTCCTTCCCATCACCTCTCCCTGGTGGTCTAGTGGTTAGGATTCGGCGCTCTCACCGCCGCGGCCCGGGTTCGATTCCCGGTCAGGGAATGAAGCTTTTTGAATAGCATCTGCAGGACTAATACACATAAATAACAAACGACCTGGTTGTATCTAAATATGAAGAGTTCATTTGCAAAAACAGATACCTCCAATTCATTTCATTTCTATAAAACCATGTTTTTATTCCTGATAATATCAACCAAAAATCATGCTCGTAGGCTAATGCATAGGCAATATTGGCTTTTGCGACAAAATTTTGTATTTTGGATTCATAAAGTATACTATGTGAAGAAGACCATACAATGTTTTTTATCCAGGGCGAGTATTTATCTGTTTTTGCAGATGAACTGTTCATTTACAGTCTGTGCAGTCCTGTTTCTGACCTGCGTGCAGTCTGTGGATCGTCTGCTCTGAAGGTGTAGTAGAGCGTCTTTTTGTGGTAGAGCTGGAACACGTTGCTGCTCTCCTCTCCCTCTGGCCTCTCCGACAGCTTGACAGTGAAACCCTGCAGAGGGAGACTCTCTGAAGCCACTTTATCCTGAGGAGACCAGGGAAGAATACAGACATCAAGTACAGACCTGCCAGATCATTTCAGAAACACCAATCATGTTGTGTTTACAGATTATGTTGGAAGTATTTCATGCTTACAAGAAGAAAGCAAAGTGTAGGATTTCAAAAACAGAGAGAGCACAGAGATTCCCCTAATTAGGAAAGTATTTGGGGTTCTGCCCAGAGGAAAGGAAAAGGTAATTGGGTTGTGGAGCAAACTGTGGAAATGTGAATTGGTTTTAGTTTTGTGCTGAATTAGCCAGACTTGAAGGGAAAAAAGTGATAGAAACAGGTTGTGTGAGTATGCAAGTATTTGCGAACGCCTCCCCTGAAACAGTGACGGGGAGTGAGTGTGTGTTTTTTGGGGCTGGTGTGGGAGACTCTGTGCCCCCTCACCTCACGGGCTGTGAAGGTGTAGAGCACCTTGTCTTTGAGGAGGAACCACAACCGCTTCCACTTCCTCTTGCTCTTCTTTCGGCGCTGCAGGCTGCCGCTCATGGTGGAGCCCTCGGCGCCAAGTGACACCTGATGTTGTACATGACACGTTAGATATGTGAACAAATATAAACCCTGATAGACAGATAGAGAGACAGGCAGACGGTGCCATGCCACACATTCCAGGACACAAGCTTGTCACAGACACACACAGCTCCCTGGTGGTCTAGTGGTTAGGATTCGGCGCTCTCACCGCCGCGGCCCGGGTTCGATTCCCGGTCAGGGAACAAACCTTTGATTAAACAGGGAAAAACCCGTTTGTTCATACAAGATTATTAGAGGATTGTTGGATTTACACATTGACAATTGAAAGGGCTTCTCTGATCAAAGGCTTATTTGGGACCAATGATCTGGTTGCCTCAGACTGACCTGAGTGTCTCTGATCATATCCAACATGTTTGATGAAAACATCAAACATGAATTTGAAAACTGGAGTGACCAGTGGAACGACATTATAGCCACACCTGCTTACACCGCTGTAATAGACACTAATTTGGATGAATTCTCTCCAAAAATGATGACACGCCATCCTTCCAGCCATGTTCTGTACTTGCTTATCCTAATCAGGGTATAATGACAACCATTTTCCATAAATTACACACATCACATGACACTGGGAGGAAAGAGCCCTCTGGTGGCAAAGTGTAGTACTACACACTAAATAGTTTAAACTCCCTGCCTGCTGCAGGCATCCCAACCAGCAAGTTCCAGTGACCCCATCACCTCTCCCTGGTGGTCTAGTGGTTAGGATTCGGCGCTCTCACCGCCGCGGCCCGGGTTCGATTCCCGGTCAGGGAATGAAGCTTTTGTTATATACACAGAATACACCAGTTTGCTTGTAGAAGATTTGGGATTATTTGGCTGGATTTCACTTGATTTACACATTCACCCAATTGCCAGTTGGAAAGGAAACCTCTGACTGAAGGTTTCATCAGGACCAGCGGTCTCCGTAGTGCTGTACGTGTCGATACACAGGAGCAAAGCTGGGCCTTACAAACTTGCCTTATCTTTGTTAGTTACAGTAATGTTTCTTTTTTGTACTGAACTGCTATTTCGATTGTGGTAAAACTAATGTTCTTTACTGATCATAAAGTATTTATTACTTTTCTCCAAAAATTGATTATCACTGGCCATTAATTTCATTTTGTCTCTTTTGTCCATTGCTGCAATATATAGACAAGAACAGCTCCCTGGTGGTCTAGTGGTTAGGATTCGGCGCTCTCACCGCCGCGGCCCGGGTTCGATTCCCGGTCAGGGAATAAGCCTTTGTTTCCATAACATACATACAAGCCTCCTTTGTTCATAATACATCAAGCATATTAGAGGATTATTGGGTTGATCTACACCAGATTTAGCTACATTTACAGTTAGAAGGGGAAACCCTGATTGAGATCTTGATCAGGACCAGTGCTTAAACCACCCTTATGATCTGAGACTGATCTGAGCTGCCTGGATCATGTTCAGCTTACTTGATATGTACGACCCAACAGCTGAATGGGTTCAAGTCCAGAAATGCCTGGGAATTTATTCCAAGAGTGGAGACCAACGACAGTCAACAAGAACTGTGTTTACTGTAATATTGGCGGAAGTGTTGTATTAAAAAGCTAAAATAATGATAAATCTGCACACCTAGCTAATGTTAACTTTGTCATTAATAAGACCTTTCAGCTCAGCTCTGATGATGATGTCATCTCTCCAGCCATGGCTTCACCCAAATTCTATTCTATTAGTGTTTTGTTTTTTTTGTTGGGTGTGTAGTGATGGGTATGTTAGAAATGACACATGGTTGGTGAGAGGAAAACTTTTGGAAGTGTAGTCCACCTGGTTCAGAGGTGAGGTGCTCTTTCTGCTCTTCCACAGACTGGGAGGCTGCAGGCTCTGGAAGACAGCAGAGAGGGGACGGCTGGCCCGGTGGGACCGAGGGCTGGAGTTACCACAGGCCCCCGACACACTGCCACCTACACAAACATACACAGTTAAAAACTATAAACTAAAACTTAACTATAAAAAAAAACAGAAGAAGACAAATCAATACTTTCCAGACAACAGAAAAGACTGAAACTGAAGCCAGTAACAAACTCACCTCTTTTCCTGAGCTCAGCGTAACAGTGGTCACACACTTTGACCACTCGGTCTTTGAGGTACTTCAGTGGGTATCTGTTCCTGGAACAAGCACGGCACACTACCTGCTCACAGAGAGAGAGGAAGAGTACAAGAGAAATTGCAAAACACAGAAAGGTTAAAATGAGACATTCACCATTTGAAAAAAGGAAATATACTCTCACAAAATGATCAAAAGCACAAGTTAAAATACAATATAGTCTATGTAAAAGAAATTTGCTGACCAGATAATCAGTATTTTAGATAAACTGAGAGATGATTATTTCTGATTCTCATTAATAATCTCAATTATATACTCTAGACTGAAATAAACCTCTAATAAATATTGATCAGAAACAAATCAAAGTCATTTATATTCTACACATTTCTATTGCGATATGTGTCTGACCTTGAATAAGACAAAATAAGATACAATGATCATTGTATCTCATTTGAGTTGAGGTCGGCAGACTGAAACGCAGCCGCAATCAGCTGCAGTTTGAGCCTGGAGCCTCTTTCTTATTCATGGGTTTCTGGGTTTCTGAGCCCCATTTGGAGGCGCGCAGAACTGCCTGTGATGTCTGACCTTGCCACAGGCGTTGCAGTGGTGTCGTCTCAGTGTGAGGCTGAAGTCGGAGGTACAGTTCATACACATCATCACATGGGACACCGGCACCAGTACGGGAGCTGCCTCGCCCAGAGCCATCCACAGCTTCTCCCGGGCCTAAATAAACACACACATATTGCTTTCATACAAAAACTGATTGTGTCCGTCCACCAATTGTCTCTCTTTCAGTTGATGCAGGTCAACATAAGGAGCAGCTCCCTGGTGGTCTAGTGGTTAGGATTCGGCGCTCTCACCGCCGCGGCCCGGGTTCGATTCCCGGTCAGGGAACTAACCTTTGATTAAACCAGGAAAAACGCGTTTGTTCATACAAGATTATTAGAGGATTGTTGGATGTTGGAAGGAAAAGTCTGACTGAAGGTTTCATCAGGACCAGTGGTTGGACCTTCTCTGTAGTGCTGTATGTGTTGATACACAGGAACAAAGCTGGGCCTTACAAACTTGTCTTATCTTTGGTAGTTACAGTAATGTTACTTTTTTGTACTGAATTGTTATTTCAATATTGTTTACTGATGAAAAAATATTCATTACTTTTCTCCAAAATTGATTATCACTGGCCATTAATTTCATTGTGTCTCTTTTGTCCATTACTGCACGAGACAGACAAGAGTAGCTCCCTGGTGGTCTAGTGGTTAGGATTCGGCGCTCTCACCGCCGCGGCCCGGGTTCGATTCCCGGTCAGGGAATGAGCCTTTGTTTATACACACACACAGAATAAATGACCGTGACATACTTGAGGATTATTGGGCTTAATTACACTGGGTTTATAAGAAATGTCAATTAGAAGAGGAAATCCTCATCAAAGGCAGTGTCAGGACCAAGACCTGGTCTGTTATGGTTGTAGATGTTGATTCACAGGACAAAGTGGGGGCTTACAAACACGTCTCATTATCTTTGATGGTTACTTTTTCTTGTAATAAATTGCTATTTCAATTTCAGCAACAAGATTATTCTCAACTAATTAAAAGTATTCATTACTTGTATCCAAAAATGATCCTCATCTCCACCAATTTACACTTTGGATTCAGCTATAAAAATGACAAATTCCTGCGAGGCTGATTTCAACAAGCAAAAGGATGATAAGAATATCTACTTTTTAACAGCTTTTTAATTGCTTTGATCCTTCACACAGAACAACATAGAAAAGGGAAGAGATTTATCTGGATTTTTGAGAGTTAAAGATCATATAATCATTAAGTTTGGAAAATGAAATGGAAAAGGAGCATATCCACTGTAATGGGTTACTGCCTCAAGAGAGTAAGAGATAAAGTAATAAGTGCTGATTAATAATAATAAGTACTGTGTAAGTGCTGAAGTGAGACATAACGCTGCTTATTATTATCTAGCAGGTTAAAAAAGCAACATAAACTTTTGAACTCAACCATTTCTCATCTTGTTTCTCCGCTCTTTCTTACCTCACTGCAGGGTCCACCAAACGTACAGAGTCCTGCAGCGTGGTCTGCGATGGCTCGGCTCAGCGTGTGGAACCAGTCCTCCCTCTCTCCCACTGAGCTAAAGAGGGAAGCAGAAACACTGTCAGGCCTGATGCTTCTGAAAAAACTGAGATTTAACATTTGTGCCTGCAGGGACGACCAGTTGTGTCCGTTAGTAAACATGCACAGATCTTTGAAATTCAGTATCTTGCCAGTCAAGCAGTCTATGAGGAGGAATTCAGGCTGCAATGCAATACAGTCATTACAGTGGAGCAAAGGGAAATGCAATTCACAAACGGCATTACTTTTCATTAGTGACATGCAGAAAATGTGCCAAAATGAAAACTTCATCTCTATCCCAAGCGGGGATTTGCTGTAAAAGAATGAAATATGTCGTATCAGAGTCCAAGTGCCTTCCACTCAGCTGTATTGTTTTCCACTGGGTGATGCTTTAAATGTGACAACACTGAATGCTAAACAAATCATTGCAGCTCTCCAAATGCAACTATTTTTTATCACATTTCAGTCAAAACAATTCAGCGATTGAGCCAAAATGGACTGTAATCCAAATGAGGAGGGTGTGTTCAAGGCTACAAGGCTTACAGAAGGACTCGCAATCGATCCCTGACTTCACTTGCGGCTAACTGAGCAGCTGAATGCAACAAAATAAGAGCAGCAAGCAAGAACACAAGACGAGAGATGCTTTCCAGGTGGCTCACTTTCAATTCTGAGACAATTTCAGCATTTCGTTCTTTAAAAGCAAATCCTCACTCATTGTTTTTCATGATAGAGCTGAAGTGACATGTAAACAATGCTAACTAAGATCTTGCTTTTTATTTTATTTTCTGTTTGTCACTAATGAAAAGTCATGTCATGTGTGCATTGTTCCACTAAATGCTTTTCAGTTTGCCCCAAATTATTTCCCTGCATGCAGTCAGATGCTGACCTGGCAGAGAGCGTGATGGTGATGTCAGACATCTCAATCTTCAGACAGTTCAGCACGTGGTCCAGGACTGGTTTGCTCACCTGGGCGTGGGAGGTTGGAGGAGAAGTTGGAGGGTCAGAGGTCATGTGCTCAACAAAGTTTGATCAGAGAAGTGAAAGATCGGTGCGTACCTTCATCCCAGACAGAGACAGAGTGTTCTTCAGCCTGTATTTCCCGTCCTGCTGAGGGTAGGTGTACAGCATCATATCATTCATCTGATGGGGGAAACAGAAGCAAAGAGAAAAGATGATGTGAGAATTCATTCATTCATTCATTCACAAAACCTGCTTAATCCCTACATAAACGTGAATTAATCCTTTTTTTCTAGAGCCAAATTCTACAGAACGTAATAAACTGATGTCACCACAAGGAGGTGGTGTTACTCTGAGCAAAAATACCCCAAACTGCTTGGCTCCACAAATCATATTGCTTAATCCTCCTTGAAAATGACTTGTTGGCCTCAGCTATTTGGATTACGTTTCCTTTCACAGTGTTCACACACCTCTGTGCCACGCTGCAGCCACCAGTTCCCATGTAAGCACACAACAAAGTCTGGCGTGCAAAAAAAAACAAAAACTCCACATTTATTTGCTTGACAGACGAAAACTATTGTGATCCTCAGAACATACTTGGAGCCCATTGTGTTCTGAGAGGTATTTTATTTCGGCCCAGACAAAAGGGATGACATCATCGGTCACACCTAATGTGTGCTCTAAACATCCGCTGGGGCCGTAGAGGCAGCATCCAGGAATTCTCCGCCCTGCTCCGGGCCCCTGGCTCCGGGCCGCCCCTCGCCCTCCCAGCCTTCTCAGGCCGCTCCGCTCTCAGCTCGGCTGCTGTGAGAACCCGGGCTGGGCGGAGCC